>JASANE010017535.1:0-25551 GCA_030248225.1 Trileptium ribeirensis
TTGCGTTACAGGATTAGCTCACTTTTACAAAAAAGCCTCTTATAAGTATACCCTGCATTCGCCGGCCAACCAGGTCTGAACAGAAGCACGGGTGCCCTGTATGTCAGTCAGACCCAGTCAACGCAGAGGTACATGTGTCCTGCATTGTCAGCCAACATATGTCAGCGCAGTGACACTATAAGAAGCAATCTGTAAAAGATTGCAAGTCCTGTAAGGCAAGACTCTGCCATAAAATGTCTTTTAGGCCAGACTCAGCCTCTTCAACGTCGTCTTCGTCGTGTGGATCGAAACAAACTTTGATGCAAACTGAGACTGACAGTCTGCTTTTATAGTGCTCAAAACGCTCGGGGTGAATTTTTGAAATAAATTTTAATTTTAGCAAACTTTTGACCTATTTGCAAAATTTTCAAAATTTTGAAGCGAAAATTCCGTTAAAATTTTAATTTTACGCTTGGTTGCAACTTTTATGCCAATGGCAAAGTCAAAAAGCGATTAAAAATGCATTAGCCGCGCTTGATTGCGAAAACGGCGCTAATCACCATCTCAAAAAGCGATTAAAATGATGGATCCTAATGGCCTAAATTTGTGATTGACAAAATGGTCCTAATGACCAAGTCAAACAGTCATTAAAAAGTAATTAGTACGTTTAGCTGCGAATTTCAACAAAATTTTGGATTAAAGCAGTTAAATACTTTTGAATTATTGAGTAAATTTGATTAAAGTTTAGTTTTTAAAATGCAGCGTTGTGTCGCTCCGGAACGACTTGTAGATCAATCGAGGATAGCGTAGAATTTGATAGGCCCAGTCAGCGTCAAACTTTTGTACAATAGCACAGAAATTGAGATGCACGCGGCACTAACCTTTTGTTGCAAAGCCAGGCGCATCTGCCTCCTTGTGATGAAACCTTGCATCTGTCACTGATCCGTTCTCTTTAGCGTTTTATTCTTCATATCGTTCATTATATATGGCGTGTCAAATCTACATGACTACAACTTGAACGTTAACGTACATTTTGGTTTTAGTAAAACTGTTGTAAAGTTAAAATATTTTTTCAGTTTAAGTTACGTGTAATTCACGCCCATCATTTGTAAATATTGCATTTACTGATAAATATTTTTTTATTTTGTAGTCTCTTTAGTGAAAAAACTATATCTTTTTCAGTAAAATGAACATAAATCTGCATTTTATGTCTTTCATATTATCACGTATCATTAGTTGTTCCTATCTTAGGTTTGTTTCAATGTTAAGATATGTACTTATTATTCTGATAGATATTTTGTATTAACCGATGTATTTTGATCATTGAGAAAGCCTCCGAACCTTGTCAATAACCACAGACTAAAGGTTGTGGTTAGACGGGTCGTTTCTGGACATATCGGGCGACTCTGGTCTGAACATGTCGATCCTAAACTCAGTCCTAAAAACTTGTAGATAAAAATTCTCATATACAAACCTCCGAAGACATACTAAGAATGGAAGACTGAAAGATGTAAGGTTTACGCATATACGACGACGGCTCGGCATGTAGAGGGTGCTGGCGTACGTCAGGGGGAACATAATCCTTGTACCTGCCAGCCAAATTTTTGTAGGGTTGGGGTCGATGTGGATGGTTGTCTTTTTTGGTGATCGTCGGCATATTTCCAGTATGGGATAGCCTTTTCCGCGATGACTGTGGCAACCCCCCGTATTATTTATATATGTATATGTATTTATTATATAAGGGTAAGACAGGTTACGTGACCCAGGGTAATTAATCATTATTTCCCCTAAAAATTTGACAGGTCATTAATCATCTGCGCCAGAACCCGCCTTTTTCCTACTACTGTTTTCCAACTTTCTTGACATTGCTAGCGTCAGTGCCCACGTGTTGTTCAATTTTCGTCGGCAAATCCAACCCGAGATCGCAGCTCAAAGTAAGGACATGGAGCGACTTTAATTTCTTGAAAGCAGTTGGTGAAAGTCTCATTCGTCCGCTCATAAAATGCATGTAAAACATTGCAGTGGCTGTTTTCTGTGACGCATGACGTTTGAATTTGTATAAGGATCATAGATGGTACAATTTCGATATTTAACTGCATGCATATTTTACATCTAAATGCTTTTTGTTTTTTTATATAATTTTCTTTGAACCAATTATAGGCTAGGCTGGGCCGCCTTTACATTTGCATGTTCTGCATTCCATTTTACGTGGTACTGGCGCAGAATGGTCGCATAACGTAAAAACGCATGCATGATGCTAAATTGTTAATCGTTACCTACACTACTCGCCAGAACCAACTAACGAATATCAAGCAGAACTCGATTAACACTTAGTTATTCTCAAACACTTTTAGAAGAGACTTCGAACAGGTCTCGAACAAATTACAAAAACGCGCCAAATTTTCGAACACATCTCGAATAAAATTTTGCTCACAGCATTCCGGGCCACTTGGAATTACTATATGCGATTAAGTGATCATTTAGCTATCCAAGCGCTGTGCCTACCGGCTCACAGCATGCCGGCCCATTGAGAAATACTGTATTAAGATGTGATGGTTACGCCGTTGGTGTATAGCTTATTCATTTTTTTAAACAAAGACAGCGTTCATGCATTATAAGTATATATAAATATGATATATACTGTATTTAATATCGTAATATCGCAAAATGTTTAAACCAGACGATTATGATTAAACCAGATATTAAGGGCTATTTTTGGCCTGCAACTGTAGTAAATAAGTCGGAATATAAGGCTAAATTAAAGGATGAAGAGTTTATATACTTTTTCGGGGATGACAGATATGCCCATGCAAAAAGGCGCACACACTGCCTATTTCACAATTGAATGACGCACTGCTTCCGACCAATAGTTCGACATCTAACGACAGCAGTGGTCTTTTTAACTACGGCCAGCAAATGATATTATACGCAGCCGATAACGTGCATCAACATGACTTCTACGTCTTTGCTGACGAACCATCAATGCCTAAACCAATAACGGATGCTCTTGTTACTGTTGACATTGTGTCGGAATTTGTCCATAAAGCCTTACATACGTCCCTTCACTCAACTTCAGTCAGCACCGCTTCTAGCGTTACGTCAAAGTTCTCTCTTGTTAGACCCTCCAATTCTACGCTCGGCGAGCCCCTAATTTCGGAGTTTCCTCTTGAACGTGGCCTGGCCTACAACAAGATTGCAGAAGCTATCAAGCATATAAACATATTTCCAACGGTTGAATCATACTATGCCTGGAAACGTACCAATAAGAAATATTTATATCCTGATCTCATCATTACAAAAATGTATGCGTTGTACCTGGAGTGAGCAGATACAAACGTTGAAACTGGAGTTGCGGTTGCTAGTGAAGCGATTTATAGAAAAATCTTCAACACGAAGTCCAATGCTTCAAATTAGACCGAAAAAGACATTGTATGATTTGTGAACGTTCTAAAACGGAAAATCTTCAAAGCGATGAACTCCTGCAGTACGAAAATTATTTATATTAAGGCGACTCATTTAGAAAAAAAATTGCTGGTAATGCTGAAAAAATATTGATAAGGAAATTTCAGCTATGTAACGTCACTGCCGAAATGTGACCTTTGATTTACAGGCTGTTTTGTATTCGCTCTGCGACGATGCGAGTTTAATGTACTGCAAATCTAAACTTTATGTGTATAATCTAACGATTTTTGAACAGACGCCTCAAGTTCCAGGTGACCATAGCAACACTTACTGCTACCTGTGGGCAGAAACTGAGGCAAAACGCGGCTCAAGTGAAATTGGTAGCAGGCTTCTCAAATATCTCTGATCGCTGCTGAGTACCGTCAATCACGTTTTATTGTATTCAGACACATGTGACAGACAAAATGTGAATAAAAATGTTGCCGCGTCCTTATTGAATAAAGTAGTGAATAATTCCAATCTTAGAATTATGGACCAGAAATTCTTACACGAGACATTCGTATATGGAAGTCGGCTCAATACATATACCAATATGCATTAAAAAATTTATAGTCCTGATACGTGGATTTTTATTATCGTATCAGCTCGTCACAAAAAACCTACATCACCGAATTTCTGTCACAATCCGAGATTAACGACTTACCTTTGTTCGCCGCCATGTTCGTTGGTAATATAAAGAATGTCTCTAGTGAGTAAGTCAATTGGATTAACCTCTACTCGCCGAATTGTGCAACAAGCCTATAACGACTCCCTTCTGATCAGCGATAAGAAGCATTCGGATTTGTTGGAGCTCCTCAATTTTGGCAAAATTATGAATCGATATGATAGCTTCTATTGAAATTTGCCCAGTGGCATCACGGAAGGGATCCGGAACGATTGACTAGATAAAGACACACAATTTCACGTGAGTATTATATCTTTTAAACTAGCCTGCTATCTCTGGTTTCAAACGTTATTTATGACTTATGCGGATATTGCTATTCCCCAGTTGACTTATTTCTTTATTATTATTTGAAACAGAAATCAGTTAAGTCAATTTCGCTGAAACTATGTTAGAGTATAGGCCGGTATAGGTTTCCATTGTACCGAAAACCTGTCATATCGGTAATGGCATGTCACCATAATTGCCAATGGTTGTAGTTATTCCGGCTGTTGAGGTGAAAAATATTGTTTTCTCAAAACTTGACTGTTTGACTTAAGGAAAAAGTCAATTAAGGTATCGAGTGTAAAGTCTAAGAGATGAATACTGGAGCACAAAATATTGTCTACCACTCGGGGGTTTGTATTTTATACAATGCTATTATATGTATATACATACAAAGATTTTGTATATATGACGCACCTGATTTTAAAAACAAAATCCTGCCTGCAATTTTCAAAGTATCACTGATTGTAAGCTGCTCGATGTTTACAGATTATCGTTGCAAAACGAAAACATGCAAGAAATAATCGACATCAACTCAACTTATCGTGAAGAATGCTTGGCGCTCGAGGAAAAGGTACACATTATTTGAATATTTTTGAAAATATTTGTTTGAATATGTACATTCCTCAATAACTTCTCTCAAAACGAGCAGAACTCAGGCTTTAGCAAATCACCATTGCTGATCCATTTTCCATATCCATTTTCAGGTTTTAATTTGGAAACAACAGAATTAAAGTTTGCGGCAAGGGCTGTGAAAATTTTATTTGATCGCCGGGACAAAAATATACTTGGTTCATTGGTTTTAGTTTTTGGATCCTCAATACAGCACCCATGTCCCATGGTTGGTACCACCTGGGCATGTGCCTAAATTTGGTGGCATTAGATTCAAACCTACAGGTCAAGTTATTCACAACCAACTTCGTTATTACAAATCGCGCTTTTGCGAATCCATGCTATAGAAATATGTCGTGATTTTTTTAGTTTGATAACGGTCAAGTAGAGAGTAAGCATGAGTCGGTAAAAAATCTACACCACATGGTATTAGCAGTACATTACCATTTAAAAAGAACAAAATGTTGTATTAGAGCGTGATATTGATTTTTAAGGACCCTAAAATTGTGTGTCTAATGATAAAATGTTATCTATGTCTTATTATAAGAAAGTGTCGGGCTGTGGAACAACTTTACCCTCAACATTGGACTGATTTTGCCGCATTATGATCTGACTAACAAAACGTTACCAGTGGACAATACATATGTAAGTCTTGTTGTAGTGCATACATTTTTTCCATTTACATTGAGAATTAGAGACTAGGACGTGTCTTCAATAACCCAAAATGCTTGCTTACCATATAGCGTCGCAGAATCTGGAAATTCCGTCCACACACCAGTTCTAACGTTCTGAAACGAATTATAACTCAAACGATTTTCAGCAATAATGTCATTTATTTTTACATAGGCACAGTCATGCAATTTTGTACAGAAATTAGTTTTTACTAGTTTAATCATGAGATACCCATAAACATAATAATTTTTTTTGCATTTTGAAAACAATATATTCATTTTTAATACTATTTATCTTAATGAGCTGGCTAGAATATTTTCTGAATAGGATAAACATTGCATTGATATAAATTTTGTTACAGTAGGTTGAGTAATGTCACGCTTTGTTGCTGCGTTGACGAATCGGTTCTCAAGATTCTTTATTTATAGATTTCAAGCCTACAATCTGAACTGTCTAACTCGTCGGATCGCGTTGTTGCGTTGACTAATCGCCTTTCCATTTGCCAAGAACAACTTGCACGTTGTGAGCGAGATATCGATGACGTTGAGGCGAAACATTGCGCCGAAATGGATCTAGTTAGCAGTCGTCTAAAACAAGCATACGATCGGTGTGATATGTTAGAAAGTGAGCTAGAGGTACAACAATAAATATTGCTAGCGCGTTGGTTGTTGAAATAGAGCGAGTGAAGTGAGCGGAGTTTCCACTGAGTGCGCCATTGAAAAAATCGTGAATTTTCTTTTTTGTCTGTTTGTGTCATTCATAACTCGTTGGGCGGCATGGATTTCGGCAATTTTTGATTCTTTCGCGAAAGTGACGAGGATGTGCCCTTTAGTTGAACGCGAACATGGTGACCCCACGGGAAAAACTGAGGTAGAGGTACAAGAATAAATATTGCTAGCGTGTTGGCTGTTGAAATAGAGTGAGTGAAGTGGGCGGAGTTTCCACTGAGTGCGCCAGAGAAAAAATCGTGAATATTTCTTTTTTGTCTGTTTGTGTCATTCATAACTCGTTGGGCGGCATAGATTTCGGTAATTTTTGATTCTTTCGCAAAAGTGACGAGGATGTGCCCTTTTGTTGAATGCGAACATGGTGACCCCACGGGGAAAACGCGGTTTTAAAGGTTCTTGCCTAATCTGGCAATACGGGTACCCGTGTGCAGCCCATATTTCATGTTACAGGGTTCGCATCCAAAAAACCATCATGAAGCATCAGCTCATAAGAGATCTACAACTTTGCTGACCACGACTTTTGTGCGGGGCCGAATATGGTTCGTGGATCCTTTGCCAGGAATACATAGCGATTTTTCAATTCTCGGCATGTTATTATATGTTTTTACTTTACAATGAGTGCGTATTAGGTTATCAAGCATGTTGGATACGATGGCTTTACTATCTAGAGTCTAAGTTGACCACATTATACCTTTTCATGTGGTTTCGGCGGTTTTACGGTCGGCGAACCCGATTTTCCAAATGTCCTTTTTAATTTGTTTGGCTATGTATTGTGAGCATTCTATCAAGAACGGTCTATATATAGGTTCTTCTGAACTCTGAATACAATCATTTGATTATCTTGAGTTAAACGTGCATGTTTCAAGCCTTTTCATGGGTTTAGAGTCAATGAACCAGATTTCCAGGATATAGTCTTTCTTTTGTTTGATTGCGTATTGAGTACGCATCATCAAGAATTGTATATATGGGTTTTGCGGTATGCTGAATATCATGGTTTGTTTATCTAGAGTCCAGCACAAGTATCTTATGTCGTTTCAGACGTTTTCATTGGGTTTAGTGTCAGTGAACCCGATTTCCAGAAAATAGTATGTCTTCAGTAGTTTGGTACGACATCAAAAGCAGTTTATATAGAGGTTTTTCCATATACTGAATACGTTTTGTTTATCTAGAGTTCTGCGTGTATACTTCATTGGCTTTAAATGTGTTTATTGTCATTGAGCCCGATTTCCTTAAGTTTGCATGTCTTCATTTGTTTTGCTACGTATTGCGTACAAGCCATCAACAATAATTGTCTATATAGGTTTTCCGGTAGACTGAATACGATAGTTTGATACGCGTCGTCCGTTGTTTTCGTTGGGTTTAGAGTCGACGAGATTTTAGGATTTTCAATGGATTCAATGTTCAAGAAGTTTTAGGGGGTATATACATCAAACACAGCTTGTTACAGATGATTAAATAGAATGATGACTTAAAAATGAAGCCACGCTAGCCATGTTTCAAATTCGCTTGCGAGTTACTAGTAATATTGTTGTAACGGAATTTGAGTTGTTTACAATATTTTACAGTTGGATGTTCTCTGTCCATGTAGGTTTTCGTTGTGCAGGTGCTTAATTAATATTATTTGGCTTGTCTCGATTGACACGGCATAATTTGCTTGCTACCAAAATATTGATTTATTATGGAAATATGTGGAACCAACAATATTTACATTTATACAGTTTTGGTAACGCAGTGATCTATTTTATATAGTTTGTTTCAAATAAGCTTACCTGCCTTGGTGTATTGCATTGTTGAATATGTATCATTATCTTTTGTCAGTGAAAGACGGGTGTCGAAAATAACATTACTTAAAAATCCATTTGTGTCAAAAATAAAACAATCTATTGCTGCTGCAACAATATATAGTATTGATAAAACGGCAAAGGGATTTGCCATTTTGAGCGTGTTTTTTCTGGTTTGTAGTCATTATGCCGCCTGGTTTGGTTAGGTATTCAGATGTCTTTTCGTGGCTGAATTATCTGTTGTTTTTATGCCGCATGTTTATGTAAACAACAGATGAATAATTAAGAAAATGCCATTCGGGTTTTTTCGAAAACGAATGAATAGAACGATGGCCATATTTTAGTTTTACAACCAACACGCATTGTCGAAACATTGACATAGTTGACTCTTCAACTCTTTAACAGAGTTTTCATCGGGGCAGTTGTTTGTACTACGATTTTGGATGAGAATTGAATTAGCTAAGTTCGGAATGCTATCGGTGGATCACAGAACCCATGGGTACCCGCAAAACTTCTGTCGACACCCACTGGTACTATCCAACCAGACGTCTTAAACAAAAGGTTTGCAGCTTAAGAATATTGCGGATTTCTTTAGATACACGTCTCATGAACTTTACCATCGTCTAGTAGTAATTTCGGCAGCGAGAAAGAATGTGGGAGTACGTAGAAAATAAGTTTTTAGATGTCCAGATTCAGGGAATTTTGGCCACCTTTGTTAGTGAAAATAACGAGTTAATCAATGAAACCAGGGGAAAATGATAAACAGGGAAAACGAATCTCTACGAAATGCCGACAGTCATTTTTTCCGAAAGATGTAGGGAAAATATTTCGTTGAAAACACGAGAATTAATGCTTGAGACCTGTAATGTGCTGTGACTTCAAGTTTGGATACCGATTTGAGCTAATGTTCATGACTACATAAACCATGAATTTGGCCCCTGGTAACCGAGAAAATGACTTTCGGAAATTCCGTAGACACGCTTATTCAGGAATATTAGCTTATTTTTAGCGACGTACTACATCGCGGATTAAAGGGCGAACGCGTTCTAAATCGTGCGACGATACTGTGTACGCCGAGTTATTGCAAAGCGAGTGTTTGATGGATAGTAGTTGTCCATTAAAAGGGCGACCAAGTGAACTGGTCTCAGAACGGAGGCTGGTTAGTTATATGCCATTGTTACACAATGTACATGACTGTCGATAATATTGGTTGTTATATGGCGTTAGTGCGATAATTATCGCTTAGACAAGTTATTTTACAGGTAGATTTTATCGCCAGAAAATGTATCCAAGCGTTGTTTGTAATATGGCTTAGCATGCGATGCTTGTGAATTTATAATTTCGAAAATCCTAAACTTTTACTTTTGCAATTTATATTTTCAGAGCAAATATAATTTCTCAAATATATTTCTTTCACAAAATATCACAATAATGACAAAATGGCTTATTTAAACGTTTTTTGTACATTTGCCCGGTCGAAAGTTGTTCTTTGTTTTGTTTGGTCGAATGCAGATAATAATTATCACAGGTGTGTTTACTTTTAGAGAGTACAGAAAGTGTTTTTGGCATTGTTTCTGGTTAATGTTTTACCTTGTAATTTTGAGAAAAATTTTGGGCTGGAGCGAGCGGAATTTCCACTGGGGTAGTGAGGGGATAATCGTGAAGTTTCTTTTTGTCGGTGGATATCATTCATAGCTCACTTTCGGGTGAACGGAGTTCGATAAATCTTTTGTTCGATAGCGAAAGTGACGGCGATGTGTGCTTTAGTTGATCGCAAACAGCTCCGACACTATCTTCCGTGTCGAAATAGCAAAAAATTGCGTTTTAATGGTTCTTAGCCAAATATCGCAATACGGTGTGCCAGTTTTTCGCAGCCCATATCTCCCGAAACAGGCTTAGGAAACCATTGTACAGAATCAACTCATCGAGATATACACTATTGCTGACTAAGAATTTTTGTGGGACCACTCCCTGGGTCGCTGTGTCCCCAAATATGGTTCATCGACCCTTTGGCAGAAACGGCGATGTTTCAAATTTCGCCGTCTTATTGCATGTTTTGACCTTATGCATATTAGGTTATCAAGCACGCTGGATACATTGATTTGGCGAACTAGAGTCTAACTTGGTTATTCTATATTTTTCTTTGGGTTTCAAGCGTTTTTGGTCGACGAACCCCAAAATGTGCGTTTTAATTTGTCTGATTCTGTATTGTGTGCAGGGCATCAAGAATAGTTTATATAGGTAGTTCTTAAGGTTGAATACAATAAATTTGGTTATCAGAACGTAGTGAAACGTAGTGGAGATTGTGTGTTGCAGAGGTAAAATTTTAAATTCCGTCTGTGTGTGATCGGCCATAGCTCGGGAACGACTTAACAGATTTTTATCTTGGGCTCATTTGAACCGGTGTACACGGATATTTTTACTCCAGGATATTTTTACTCCCCAGTAAAAATATCCTAGGATATTTTTACTCCACAGTAAAAATATCCTAGGATATTTTTACTTCACAGTAAAAATATCCTAGGATATTTTTACTCCCTCCAGGATATTTTTACTCCCCAGTAAAATGTTCTAAAAATCTTTACTTCCTCTAGAAAAAGTATTTCCTATACCATTCCTTATACCAAAAAAGGCTTACGATAAACGTCACACTGCAAGTAATCAGCATAACATAGCGCCTGGTAGTCTGGTATTGGTGAAGAATTTGCGACGCAATGACCGGAAAGGAGGTTGGAAAAATGAGCCGTGGCTCGGACCCTATAAACTTTCATCTATATCTGGCAACTCCTTGTGCACTTTGCAAAACGAAACGACTGGGAAGACTTTGGGAAGAAAGTGCCATATTGCAAACATCAAGCCGTATTATTTGCCCTGTGACACTCACAAGCACAGTGAGGTGAACGAAGTACAAGTTGTGGATTCTGTATCTGGACCTCAACAGATATTTTTTCCACCGGATAAAGCTTGGCAAAATAAAACAGCTGAGCTGTTAGGAATTACCGTTCGTAATTATAATAGTTACTCTCAACAGTCAGTTCCACTGACTTACCCAACAAAGCTTCAAAAAATTATGGGTGATGGCAATTGCTATTTTCGTGCGATATCGCATTGCATCACAGGCTCAGAAGACAGTCACGAAGCAGTTCGAGCAGCATCAGTTAACTTAATGGAGCAGCCACATGTCGTTGGCAAACTGGTCAACTTGACAGCGACAAACAACTACACAAAAGAAAGCAGCATGTCAGATCTAGGAGTATGGGCCACGGATACGGAGTTTCTGGTCACTGCAGCATTGCTCAACACTACGATTTACTCATACACACCCATTTGGAACGAAGAACGAACAGTACTCAGATGGATGTGGTCCAGCTACACTCCCAACGTTCTTGGCAGTGGTTCCAACGCGGAATCTCACTATATATATTTGAAAAATACTGGTGGTGATCATTTTGACGTTGTTTACGAAGTTGCGGCCTAATCTGTTGCTGTTCTGAAGTTTAGCTTTAAATTTATGTATCATGTATCCGTATCACACGTACCTATATCTATTGTTGACGTTATGTGTATTATATATGTGTAATCGAAATTCAAGACATCGTCGTGTAGTCGAAAAACGCCATATTAGCATTATTGAATATTCATTTCATACCATATTGCAATAACATTTATTCGTGTTTTAGTATACAGTGTTATGTTTATGCTTTTGATTTTTGCTCTGTAAGTATATGTAAGTTTTATAAAACAATTTTATGACTATGGGTTGCGTTAATCAATGCAATTTTGAGCGTATCGCTGCTGCTTTATGATTGGGAACTGAAATGAAATACATGCCATATGCCATCAACATAACATCAAATCGAAACGTGTAATCTAAATATAGAAGGGGAGTAAAAATATCCTGGGGGGAGTAAAAATATCCTAGGATATTTTTACTGGGGAGTATAAATATCCGGGGAGTAAAAATATCCTGTTACACCGGCATAGATTTATCATGTTCATCCTTTATCGTTTGTTTGATTTGGCTTAGGGGTCAAAATGTGGGAGTTTTGTCCCATTTTACCCCATTTTGATGCCCTTCGCGGAAGCAAGTTTATTTTTGTCTTAACTTTCGAATTTTTTTCTCTAGTTGGTTTTATTTCATAGTAAAATGACAAATGCCGATGCACCTTCTTTTATTTTGTGATTAAGTCTCTGGGTCTGTATTTGTGGGGCTTGAGGTACGGGAAATGATTCCTCGACCCAAAATTTGTTCTTACGTCTTGGGAGTGCTGATAAGTTTCACCTGGGGATTTTCGGGCATGGAAAACTCATTGCCGGTGCTGGTTTTGCTCTGTGACCCATGTGTACGTCGCATGCGGCCCCATGGTTCGGGGTTAGTGGTCAAAATGAGGTTTTTACCCCATTTTAGTACCCTTCACGGAAGCAGGGTTATTTTTATCTAACCTTTCGAATTTTTTTCTCTGGTTAGTTTTATTTCATAGTAAAATGATAAATGCCGATGTCTCTTTTTGTTTCACGATTAAGGCTCTGGTTCTAGAGTTATGGGGTTTGAGGTATTTAGGTAGGTGCCTCAATAGTTCCTCGACCCAAAATTCGGAAATTTGTTCTGTCGTCCTGGGCGGATGAAAAGTTTTACTTCGGGGTTTTCGGGCATGGGAAACTCACTGCTGGTGTTGATTTTTCTCTGCGATCCATGGTTCTATGGGTACGGGGGTATGGCGCCGCCATGGTTCACCGACCCTAGAGTTACAAGTGTCCACAGTGCATATATCATGGATTTTCAATGAGTTTAGGGTCAATTAACCCAATTTTCGGAACATAGTCGTTCTTCAGTTGTTTGGTTATCTAGAGTCCAGGATGAGCATCTCATGTCTGTTTAGACATTTTCATTGTGTTTAGGGTCAACGAACCCGAATTCCAGAAAATAGTCGATCTTCAACAGTTTGGTACATGGCATCAAAAATAGTCTATTATGGGGTTTTTGTATGATCTGGTTACCTAAAGTCCGGCGTGTATATTTCATGGGCTTTCAATAAGTTTAGGGACAATGAACCCTATTTGCAGAATATATCCTGTCTTCAGTTGGTTGGATACGAATTGTGTACAGGACATCATGAATAATTGTCTGTATAGGTTTTCTGGGAGGCTGAATAGGATGGTTTGGTTTTCTAGAGACCATCCTAAATATTGATGCGTTGTTGTTTTCAGTTGGTTCAGGGTTGACGGGTTTTAGGGTTTTCAATGGGTTCAGGGTTCATGACTTTATAGGGTGGTATATTCATTAAACACAGTCTGCTACAAGTAATTAAACAATTAAATATAAAACCATGCTAGCTCCATTTTACCGTAGCCTGAGAGTTTTAGTGTTATCACTAAAAGCCCTTAGCTAACTACTATCAAATCATAATGTCCAGGGTTTTAATACTAACTCAACACTACTGACAACAGCCTCCAGGTTGGCTGATAAAGCAGTGTTATCTGGATCTGGGCATGTTGTGCGTAGTGTGCTAAACCAAACACTGTTTATAATAATCTGACAATATTTAAGTGTGGTTATTGCATCGGCAGATTTAATATCGGGACCTTTTACAGGAATCAGGACAAAAAATGACCGATTATTGGTTTTTGATGGAACGATATGAAGCACTTGCGCGCGAATACGAGCGGCTGTTGAGACCTAACGTCAACGGTGAAAACATTGGAATGATGGCTGCAGCTAAACATTGTGGGAGAAGCCAGTCATCGTCGGATCATCACACAGTGTCCGACGATTTATGTTTCAGTCTAAAATGTAATGAAAACGTTAAAGGAACGCCGAACGGTGCTGTCCATATAAATTCTGTCGAGAAGTTGAGCAATCATAATGGCTGCGCCGAAGATAGTGCAGCAGTAGTCGAGCTCACTCCTGATCCCGATGAATCGCCTGTTGTTAATTCGATGATGACAGAAATCTACGAAGTGCGAACTCGATGGAAAGTTATCGAGCGTGAACGATATGTGTATGTTTCGGAAAGGAATGACACGCCAAATCGGACTGTACACCAGGATCATCACGGTGAGTGTTTAGGGTTGTGTTTTTTGAGTGTAAATAAAATAATAATTATCAAAACAAAGTAGTCTTGCTTTTTGGATAATGAATTAGGGGTACGGTATTAACCGAAAGTAATCCAGTATGCTCGGCCTTCCCACAGTACCTCAATTTTACCTGGGGCTTTCAGTTGTGCGCCCCGAGCTCCAATCTGGTGGATCTAAAAATACCTCTTATCTATCTGAGGGAACCATGCCCCGGGTTATTTTTTTCTTATTTTTCAAGCATAGTGTTTAATTGTTTTTGTTGCATAATATTGTTTAAGCACTCATAATGTGTATTTCCGCAGGTTGCACTTCATTGTACTTCGGATTTTGTCATAAATCATAGTCGAAATATAAGCAGTAATATTGAGTTTTGTTATAACCGTTTTTGATAGGATAATCACTTGGTGTGACCTGAAAATGACAGAAGGTGCTGGAGGGTTTATATGAGGGAAGCCAAAATTTCCTTGGGAGCTGGGTTGAGCTCGAAAATACCACGAGTCCCCTTCGTCGACCACATGTGGAGAGACTAGTTATAGCATTGCTCAAAAAGCACTCACTTTCTCTGTGATACAAGCATTACATCCCTTGTACAACAGTATGTAACGCATGCACGAAAGTTGTACAATTTTTGATAATTTGGACATATTGCTTTGTCACCAAATGCCTTTTAATGCGTTTAGTAGGTATGTTATGACTTCAGAGCATAAATATGTCCTCTATTTTCAAAACTGTCCTCTATTTTGAAATTTGTCCTCCATTTCCTTTTTTTAGCCTGACAAAGAAAATGTCTTTGAATCCAAAAGATCTGCAGAACAAAACTAGACAAAATTAAGAAATTGCTCATACTGTAACATTACCATGTTGGTATCATTATAGCCCGGGGCTGCGTCAAAAATTCGTATTTTTTCACTGGCTAGGCCGGGCCTAAAATTTTTAAGCAAGCTCAAAGTAATACGGAGTGTTTAGACAGATCGTGACTTCAAGATGCACCACTATAAAGTGTCATATAGTATAAACTTCGGAGTCGCCACACTTCTCAAATCAGTGGTGTTAGATGAAGTGCGTGAGTCCAAACTATGGTTTTCCATTTTTTTCGACGAAATTATAACGTCCCAGGTGAAGAAGCAAATGGATATGCATATTACCTGGTTGTCCAAGGTGGCCAACCGAGTTGAATCTCAATTTGTAAATGCAAGGTTTTTGTGCAATGCCACTGGTAAGATCTTATCAAACTGTGTTGGATGTCGTATCCGAAAACAAACTGAACCTGCCTCATCCTCTGAAGCTGTGTGAGCTGAGGAAAACCACATCCTGTGGAATTACGCAACTAGATCTGCTAAAGAGGACGCATAAAACTGAGATACGTGATGCCGAAGGAACTCCACAACTTCTTGTCAGAAGGACCTAATCTAAGTTCAAATGGCGTGTTCGAAAAATGTGAACTGAAGCTGCAAATGCTAAGAAATCAACAGCGAGTGCCATATTTGTATGCATAGTTGAATTATTGTCGAAACTACGATGAAGAACTGAAACTAGTTGAGAAACCGCCCAAAAAATAGGTTCTGTTATTTGAAATATACGATGTCTTCACTAACAATCCCAAAAAATTTAATCAGAAGTGACTTGTCACATGATGAGAAAATAATGCAAATTTATAGAAAAATAATTCGTTCCAACAGGTTCATGGAAGCCGCCGCTTCTTCGTCTCTTGTGGGACCGCTCATATATGTCCCCTATTTTGATTTTTGTGTGTCCTCATTTTGTGCAGACCTAGTCCATGCACTGAGACTTGGTAATTTAAGTGTGTCGGTATCAACCGAAGGTTTTTTCAGCTTTCCAGTTTGCGTGTGGAGCATCTTTTGCGTTGGACAATAATAAATCTGCAATATTACATGCACGAGAAATGGAATAAAGAAAATAGCTTTGTCAAAGCTAGCCTAGCAGTAAGTTGGCTTATTGGATCGCCTGGTTTTGCATCCGTTTGCTGTTTACAAATATTGTGTTGAAAATTGTTTTCTATTCCAGTATCTTATTTTGGACTGCTTTACTGAAGCGAGTAAAACTACATTATGTTTATATGCTACAAAATTATTGACTTTTTGTTTTGATTGTTTTAGCAGGACGAAGCTATTTGAACTCTTGTTGTTCCAGTAGCCAAACAGAACCGATTGCAGCTAGTTTTTGCTCTCCACCAAATGATGAGTTCGGATTCTTTGATTTGTCGCTGACTCAAATTGCAATTTATATACGACGTCGGTGGTCAGGGATTTCACTGTACGCCGCTGTTGTACAACTATTTTATCGGATTATGTTCCCAATTAATATTGAACCAAAATAATGTTTACCGGATTTACGATACGTACACGTGGTGTAGTAGCCGTGATAATGCTTTTATAGCTTGCATGCAAAAATCCTGTGTTAGCCAGTCAATATAATTTTTAGACCGTTAATCCTTTCATACCCACTAATGGACGCGACGCACATCGTACGTCGCTGTGTTTACACAGCTTGTCGCATGCTGTACGTTCGCAAGTGCGTTATGATGTGACTTAAGGAACCGACCAACAGCCCCCAGATATCTCAGTTTGCGTGCAGAACTTTCACTCGGTACGTTCCGGGTTCGATCTGTGGCACCGGCTTTAGTTTTGCGGAATACACTTTAGCTGCGTACACTAAGGTTATTCTTTTGACAAAATCGCAAATTGATTTCCGCAGAATCGCGGCTTCAGATTTTCGCCATTGGTATTCCGATTTTTGTGAACGCGAAAATCCCATCAATTAATTTCGGCGTCGCAGTACTTTCAATGTGGTCGAGAAATTGTTCTAATTTGAAAAGGATATATATTTGGGAAAGTTATTGTACATTTCACAATGTCACTCTTTTAATAATTGTGTTTTAGAGCATTTTTCTTGATAGTGGTAGTAGCCTATCCACTTATTATTTTTAGTGATGTTACACTATCGTTTCGTACATTAAGAAAAAATGTTCTTCCGCACATTGAGCATTGTTGTGATTTGTTCCAATTATAATAATTGTGATACGTTCCAAATATCGCCGTTTTTGTTTTATACTTTTTTAGTCTTGCTTTTGCCAAAATATTTCTCTATCATGCAACCTGCTTGTATTTGTTTTATATTATCATTTTTTATGTGCTATTTTTATATAATACTTTGTTCACCCTTTTAAAACCCGTTTGTTTTTGCGAAATATTATATTCGGTTTTGATGGCATTGTTAGTAGATATAAAATGGCGGTTTTACCCCCCCCCCCCCACACAGTGGTGGGGGAAGTGGGGTGATGACTCATGGCCCCCACACAAGTGTGGTGATTGATTAATGACCCACACACGCATATATATATATATATATATATATAATATTCTCAATAACCACATGTGGGGTATATATTTCGGTTGTGACATATTCTTAAAGATGTTTATAACCCCACACATATTTGAAAAACATGGTTCATCAGGGGATGGATCATATTTTTATGGTTCACAATATACAATTATTAAATTAATTAATAAAACTATTAACAAACCTGATAAAACCATAATTAGTAATAATAACCGGGTGGTGGTGGAAAGACGGTTTGAAAACATTATAGGAAACTGTCGCGAATCTGGAGATACTGATCGAATCCGGGTTGTGATGGATACGCGTCGCAATGTCGTCATTACTGCATATCCTGTGGGGTAGTATGTGGGGGCTTTGACTTGTGTGGGGTAAATATCGATGGTGTGGGGCATGTGGAGGTGACATATGATGCTGTTTTGACAGATGGTGTAGACGGTTATTTAATCAAGACTTCACTGGTTTTGGATTCACTTTCAAGTTTGGTTTTTACGCTCAAGTTTCATCATGGCTTTCACACAGTCTGTTGGTAATTCGGATGTATTGGTCGACGACTCACTGTTCAACGACGACGACTCGCTGTTCAACTATGCGCTGCTCAGCGACAATTCACTTCTCAACGACAGCGACGGTCCAACAACCAGCGATGCCGTCGAAGATCAACTCGACAACGACCTCAATCGACGAGCGGACGCGCAACGGCTGGCGGATATGGTCTACGAGCGGATCAATTTCGATCGCCGTGAAGATCCGCATCTGATTATCGAGAACGAATTCTGGAGTGTCCTCCGCTCGATCATCTGCATCGATGTGATGCAGGTGCAGAAGTTGGTTTGGGATTGCATCTTCCAGCGAATTCAGTTCCAACAATTACAACAAGCTGAACGAGTGCTCGAGAAGCTCCATAAACAGTACAAAGACGAATGCGACGCATGTTATTACGAGGATCCTGGGCAACGTCTTCACGCTCAAGCTGGTGGCTGCATGCATTCTTCGCGATACTGCAAGCAGGATATTGAAGATGCTTGTAAAATGATAGACATTGAATACAATGAAAAGTTGTACAATATTATTCGTGAAAAATTGAGTTATAACTATATGTGTTAATGCTATATTTTTTCTTAATAAAGTGTTAAAACTGAAACATTCTAAGCAGGTAAACTTCGATACTTGCTCAGCATGTCCCAGCTACACTCACTGGGATCGATTCTCCTAGTGTACTGGTGATAATTGCATTCAGAACGCGCTAAAACGCATTTTTGGATTCCTACTTCTTTCGTAATTGGCCTCTGAAGCTGAAATTATGGTTATTATTTAAATGTTGGATACGTGAATAGCAGGAACCATGTCGTATCAAATATTGCCCCAGGGAAGAAACACCCCTCAACCTGTTGTCCGGCGAGACAAAAATAACCCAAAGACACTAATCCATAAGGGGGCAATATGCAAAACTGCATCTCTACCGCATAGGTTTCGATAATGTGACTGCCCAGCTTTCTCGATGCATGTTTTGATTGTTTAGATTCCATTGTTAATCGAACGGTCACAGCCTAGCGTACCTAACCCTTATCTCTACGTGCAAAATGTTGTCAAACCGGCTTAAAGAGTAGTCCCACAAAAATCGTCAGCAAGGTTGTAGAACTTGATTTTGCATGGTGGTTCTATGAGAAGCAGATGTCGCGAGATATGCATGCGCGGTACCCGTATGGCCAGATTTCGCAAAGAACCCTTAAAAACCCATGTTTGCCATTGTGACACGAAAGACGGGATCGATGCTGTTGGCAACATTTTCATCGCTGTTGCTATCGAACAAAAAATTTGTCGAAATTTATCCACCCGAAGGTGAGTTATGCGTAATAGAAACAGAGAAAAATGGAATTTTCAGGATTCCTCTGGCGCGCTCAGCGGAAACTCTGCTCAATTCTGATTTTAGCATTTTTGCACTGAAATATACATAAGTAGGTTTTGGAAAGGATCCCGCGGAAAACCTGATATCCGCTGCTGGACTTAATAAAACATCTTTGTTGCACAGGTGCTTTTATTCATTAGCGGGCTTACAAAGAAACGAGGCCTTTGAAACTTGAGAATTTTTTGAATATTAAGATGTGATGCCGTTTAATAACAATGTAATGTATGACAGTTCATCTCTTGGGTTCTGTGCGGTCAAAGCAAAGTTGTTTGATTAACCTGAAGAAGCTGGTATACATCTGTTCCTGGTCTAAAGTCAAGCAGCGTTATATCGTTAAAAGGAACAGCTTAAAGCCGCGGTCAGTGGACTAACCCGAGTTACCCTAGGTACTACGCTGAGACTGTTGGGTTGGTAGCATAACTTAGTTTTAGTTAGATTAAATATTTCAACTCTTCAAAGCTCATTGTTCACAAACAGCTCGCACAGTGAACTCTTGGGTTAACAGAGTTTGTTTGTCGCACATGTTGGTACGTTCGTTGTCATTCGTTCGCTTTGCAATGTTTCTAATGGTGACAGTTGCTAGATGGCTCAGTGATTTGCGTACGCCACTATCGCCCATACAACTCTGCGTCAATGATGTAAACTCTAAATCATGTTCCAAACGTAATGTTTATGCAGTGTGAACATATAGGCGAAACCGGATCAATCTTTTATAGCTTTCATTAGATTATACGCCGTGGTTGGCCATAATGGAAGAAATATCGTTAAGTTTCCTGCAGTCGGGACCATTAAAAATCTTAATTAGAGCCATGATAATTGTTGTGCCTGGCGCCGAAAATTTTCTAGTAAACATTAGATGCCATCCGAACCGCATTCACAAGCTCAGTCAAATGATGTCAACACTTTTACTAGTTTTTCTAACACTTTTTCATTAGTTAACGTCTTAATCTAAAACCTGTGTTTTCCCTTAAGTGGACATAATTCCTTGATCATGACGCCCTTAGACTCAGCTCGTTAATGGGGTTCGAAATGTATATAAAAATATCCATTTACTACGATAAGTTCTGGCTCGTCGGTATAACCGAAAAGACCCGACAAAATTTGCTTAAATTTGATACTATGGTTATAATTTGCCATAATTCTTTCCTTGTACGAGCGCTGATCACAGCGATATTACTTCAGTACGTAAGCCACCTAACGTCATATCTACTATGAAAACTTGGGCTAAAATGGTTTACGTACAACCGAGCGTTACTACCAAAAACGGCTGAAATTAAAACATTGTAGACTTTGACACCTGCTCGCGAAAAGGTGGAGATATATCAATGGTTAGCCGCGGATAGTTTTCAACGCACTCAATAGAAAACCATTTAGCGAAATACCTCTGATACTATGGTTATAATCTGCCAGAATTCTTTCCTTGTACGAGCGCTGATCACAGCGATATTACTTCCGTACGTAAGCCACCTAACGTCATATCTACTGTGAAAACTTGGGCTAAAATGGTTTACGTACAACCGAGCATTACTACCAAAAACGGCTGAAATTAAAACATTGTAGAGTTTGACCCCTGCTCGCGAAAAGGTGGAGATATATCAATGGTTAGCCGCGGATAGTTTTAAACTCACTCAATAGAAAACCATTTAGCGAAATACCTCTGATACCATGGTTATAATCTGCCAGAATTCTTTCCTTGTACGAGCGCTGATCACAGCGATATTACTTCCGTACGTAAGCCACCTAACGTCATATCTACTATGAAAACTTGGGCTAAAATGGTTTACGTACAACCGAGCGTTACTACCAAAAACGGCTGAAATTAAAACATTGTAGACTTTGACACCTGCTCGCGAAAAGGTGGAGATATATCAATGGTTAGCCGCGGATAGTTTTAAACTCACTCAATAGAAAACCATTTAGCGAAATACCTCTGATACCATGGTTATAATCTGCCAGAATTCTTTCCTTGTACGAGCGCTGATCACAGCGATATTACTTCCGTACGGAAGTCACCTAACGTCATATCTACTGTGAAAACTTGGGCTAAAATGGTTTACGTACAACCGAGCGTTACTACCAAAAACGGCTGAAATTAAAACATTGTAGACTTTGACACCTGCTCGCGAAAAGGTGGAGATATATCAATGGTTAGCCGCGGATAGTTTTAAACTCACTCAATAGAAAACCATTTAGCGAAATACCTCTGATACTATGGTTATAATCTGCCAGAATTCTTTCCTTGTACGAGCGCTGATCACAGCGATATTACTTCCGTACGTAAGCCACCTAACGTCATATCTACTATGAAAACTTGGGCTAAAATGGTTTACGTACAACCGAGCGTTACTACCAAAAACGGCTGAAATTAAAACATTGTAGAGTTTGACCCCTGCTCGCGAAAAGGTGGAGATATATCAATGGTTAGCCGCGGATAGTTTTAAACGCACTCAATAGAAAACCATTTAGCGAAATACCTCTGATACTATGGTTATAATCTGCCAGAATTCTTTCCTTGTACGAGCGCTGATCACAGCGATATTACTTCCGTACGTAAGCCACCTAACGTCATATCTACTATGAAAACTTGGGCTAAAATGGTTTACGTACAACCGAGCGTTACTACCAAAAACGGCTGAAATTAAAACATTGTAGAGTTTGACCCCTGCTCGCGAAAAGGTGGAGATATATCAATGGTTAGCCGCGGATAGTTTTAAACTCACTCAATAGAAAACCATTTAGCGAAATACCTCTGATACTATGGTTATAATCTGCCAGAATTCTTTCCTTGTACGAGCGCTGATCACAGCGATATTACTTCCGTACGTAAGCCACCTAACGTCATATCTACTATGAAAACTTGGGCTAAAATGGTTTACGTACAACCGAGCGTTACTACCAAAAACGGCTGAAATTAAAACATTGTAGAGTTTGACCCCTGCTCGCGAAAAGGTGGAGATATATCAATGGTTAGCCGCGGATAGTTTTAAACTCACTCAATAGAAAACCATTTAGCGAAATACCTCTGATACCATGGTTATAATCTGCCAGAATTCTTTCCTTGTACGAGCGCTGATCACAGCGATATTACTTCCGTACGTAAGCCACCTAACGTCATATCTACTATGAAAACTTGGGCTAAAATGGTTTACGTACAACCGAGCGTTACTACCAAAAACGGCTGAAATTAAAACATTGTAGAGTTTGACCCCTGCTCGCGAAAAGGTGGAGATATATCAATGGTTAGCCGCGGATAGTTTTAAACTCACTCAATAGAAAACCATTTAGCGAAATACCTCTGATACTATGGTTATAATCTGCCAGAATTCTTTCCTTGTACGAGCGCTGATCACAGCGATATTACTTCCGTACGTAAGCCACCTAACGTCATATCTACTGTGAAAACTTGGGCTAAAATGGTTTACGTACAACCGAGCGTTACTAGCAAAAACGGGCTGAAATTAAAACATTGTAGAGTTTGACCCCTGCTCGCGAAAAGGTGGAGATATATCAATGGTTAGCCGCGGATAGTTTTCAACGCACTCAATAGAAAACCATTTAGCGAAATACCTCTGATACCATGGTTATAATCTGCCAGAATTCTTTCCTTGTACGAGCGCTGATCACAGCGATATTACTTCCGTACGTAAGCCACCTAACGTCATATCTACTATGAAAACTTGGGCTAAAATGGTTTACGTACAACCGAGCATTACTACCAAAAACGGCTGAAATTAAAACATTGTAGACTTTGACACCTGCTCGCGAAAAGGTGGAGATATATCAATGGTTAGCCGCGGATAGTTTTAAACTCACTCAATAGAAAACCATTTAGCGAAATACCTCTGATACCATGGTTATAATCTGCCAGAATTCTTTCCTTGTACGAGCGCTGATCACAGCGATATTACTTCCGTACGTAAGCCACCTAACGTCATATCTACTATGAAAACTTGGGCTAAAATGGTTTACGTACAACCGAGCGTTACTACCAAAAACGGCTGAAATTAAAACATTGTAGACTTTGACACCTGCTCGCGAAAAGGTGGAGATATATCAATGGTTAGCCGCGGATAGTTTTCAACGCACTCAATAGAAAACCATTTAGCGAAATACCTCTGATACTATGGTTATAATCTGCCAGAATTCTTTCCTTGTACGAGCGCTGATCACAGCGATATTACTTCCGTACGTAAGCCACCTAACGTCATATCTACTATGAAAACTTGGGCTAAAATGGTTTACGTACAACCGAGCGTTACTACCAAAAACGGCTGAAATTAAAACATTGTAGACTTTGACACCTGCTCGCGAAAAGGTGGAGATATATCAATGGTTAGCCGCGGATAGTTTTCAACGCACTCAATAGAAAACCATTTAGCGAAATACCTCTGATACTATGGTTATAATCTGCCAGAATTCTTTCCTTGTACGAGCGCTGATCACAGCGATATTACTTCCGTACGCAACCCACAACCCCCCCCCCCACCCTAAGCCACCTAACGTCATATCTACTATGAAAACTTGGGCTAAAATGGTTTACGTACAACCTAGCGTTACTACCAAAAACGGCTGAAATTAAAACATTGTAGAGTTTGACACCTGCTCGCGAAAAGGTGGAGATATATCAATGTTTAGCCGCTGATAGTTTACAAATCACACAATAGAAAACCATTTAGCGAAATACCTCTGATACCATGGTTATAATCTGCCAGAATTCTTTCCTTGTACGAGCGCTGATCACAGCGATATTACTTCCGTACGGAAGTCACCTAACGTCATATCTACTGTGAAAACTTGGGCTAAAATGGTTTACGTACAACCGAGCGTTACTACCAAAAACGGCTGAAATTAAAACATTGTAGAGTTTGACCCCTGCTCGCGAAAAGGTGGAGGTATATCAATGGTTAGCCGCGGATAGTTTTAAACTCACTCAATAGAAAACCATTTAGCGAAATACCTCTGATACTATGGTTATAATCTGCCAGAATTCTTTCCTTGTACGAGCGCTGATCACAGCGATATTACTTCCGTACGTAAGCCACCTAACGTCATATCTACTATGAAAACTTGGGCTAAAATGGTTTACGTACAACCGAGCGTTACTACCAAAAACGGCTGAAATTGGGCCCAAAACATTGTAGACTTTGACACCTGCTCGCGAAAAGGTGGAGATATATCAATGGTTAGCCGCGGATAGTTTTCAACGCACTCAATAGAAAACCATTTAGCGAAATACCTCTGATACTATGGTTATAATCTGCCAGAATTCTTTCCTTGTACGAGCGCTGATCACAGCGATATTACTTCCGTACGTAAGCCACCTAACGTCATATCTACTATGAAAACTTGGGCTAAAATGGTTTACGTACAACCAAGCGTTACTACCAAAAACGGCTGAAATTAAAACATTGTAGACTTTGACACCTGCTCGCGAAAAGGTGGAGATATATCAATGGTTAGCCGCGGATAGTTTTCAACGCACTCAATAGAAAACCATTTAGCGAAATACCTGAGGAGGCGATAATTGGACGAGGAATAAACGATATTTACACACAAAGATGAAAAAGGGGAAAGAGAAGGAAAAAAAAGAAAAAAAACCACCAGGGGAAACCCTGATACTATGGTTATAATCTGCCAGAATTCTTTCCTTGTACGAGCGCTGATCACAGCGATATTACTTCCGTACGTAAGCCACCTAACGTCATATCTACTATGAAAACTTGGGCTAAAATGGTTTACGTACAACCGAGCGTTACTACCAAAAACGGCTGAAATTAAAACATTGTAGACTTTGACACCTGCTCGCGAAAAGGTGGAGATATATCAATGGTTAGCCGCGGATAGTTTTCAACGCACTCAATAGAAAACCATTTAGCGAAATACCTCTGATACTATGGTTATAATCTGCCAGAATTCTTT
The DNA here is from genome assembly GCA_030248225.1 of Trileptium ribeirensis. NCBI lineage: Eukaryota > Metazoa > Nematoda > Enoplea > Enoplida > Thoracostomopsidae > Trileptium > Trileptium ribeirensis. Next base: position 25,420 of record JASANE010017535.1, read on the forward strand.
CCTTGTACGAGCGCTGATCACAGCGATATTACTTCCGTACGGAAGTCACCTAACTACATATCTACTGTGAAAACTTGGGCTAAAATGGTTTACGTACAAACGGGAGTTACTACGAAAAACGGCTGAAATTAA
>JASANE010017541.1:0-18321 GCA_030248225.1 Trileptium ribeirensis
TGTCTAAGGTTTGTTGGCTCCGCCAAGTAGACTATTCCCGAGACAGGAATTCGTAGCAGGTGTGCCGCAGGGGGCAATTAGGCACTGCGATATATGTATACAGGTAAATGGTAACGAGATATATGTATACGGATATGTAGTAACGACATAATTTGTATATGCGGAAAATATATGAAAAATGTACATAGCTTTGCTCATAATCACCACAATTTTACGCGCACTTTCGGTAATTACCACATGGATGCATTGTTACTCAGATTCGTAAGATATTAGTTAATATATATATATAAGAAAGTCACATATAAACAAAAAAATAAGCTAATGTTTCTTGGGGTCCAACCACGACTTAAAGTTCATATATTTGTATGAAGATTAGATTTGTGTATGTGAATTCCAAGCACGTGCACAATCAACGAAGCAAAATTCCAAAGACGTATTCTATATCTTGATTCGCCAAAGTTTTAAAGCACGAATTGCAAGATGTTTATAAGTTGACTTTGGTATTTTGAAATTTAGTTATGACAATTAGTTTAATTTTTTTACTGCTCCGGGTGGAACAAAGATACCAGCATAGCTAACTGCACTAATAGCAGTTACCAAGAGTCCAAGATCAAATTGGGTAAAAGAGTATGATACTCAGATATGATCACGTACTTTGCCCTATAAGACGTTGTGACCATATTTCGGCTTCCACTTTCAAGAATTGCAGCGACGGCCCCCATATTTCTCTGTGGTGACAGCTACTTGGAGATAATTGGTTCAATATTTCACATTGCGCGCAACAAGCCTCGTACATGTTACAGTATGCCATCAATCAATCATACATTTGACAAAATACATTATATAATATTGTGAACCTTAACTTGGTCTCGAATGTGGGGCATTGGCAATTACTCAAATGTGAGAAGGAGAACTCCAATTTAGAAATCAATTAAAATTAATAGTGTCAACTATTTTTGAAATTTAAACAATATAACATTCCTTTACATAGCTAAGCGGCCAGCCTCTAAAAGGAGACCATTTAGGTACAAGTCAGTCTCCAGCAAATTTTTATAAACACTGTTTGCAAGTTCAAACTGATACCGTGTATCCCATCGCATAGATGTGCCCCAGCAGCCAAAGCCTGGTTCATAGCACATTATATTTCCGATATTTCAGATACATGAGAACTTTGAGTCCAACCGATTTATCACATTAGGCCATCTTTAGTTAGAAAAGCTAAAAGCGGTCTGAGCCCCGGTTATAGAAGTGAATGCTATGAGCCATCACATTTTGAAATCACAATTTTTTGTTGGTAAGGTCTTTTAACAAACTGAGTGTCTCGCATATATATCTGAAGTTAATAATTTAAGTTTAGTAAAGTAGCCCTACTTTGATTCGATGAGTCCTGACTGGTATTTTTTTGGTCGGCAGTCTCTCGTTGATCGAGTGAAGCAAAGCGCAACGTTCTATTCGATGACTGCGACTTGATCGGCTTTTGAATGTCTTTGTCACTAGTGCTTGTCAAATTTAGCGGATTTCGTCGGTCTGGTGACATTAATGACGTTGTTTCTTGACGATACGTTGAAACAGAAATAGGCAAATGAAACTGGGGATCGATTTCAGCCGAGACATGATTTCGAATGTTGCTGCCGCGTTGGATGGAGGCTCCGGTTGGCGGTGAGGAGCTATTTTTCCGCCTTATTACACGTAGTTCAGTTACAGTGGCATTAGTGTTGACCGAAGATGAGCTGCGATTTGTTCTCGAAGATGTTGTTGCTATTTTATTTGCATCGTTTGATATTTTGAAAGCACATCCAGCTTTAGCATGTGTAACTTTGACTGCTGAAGGAGTAACAGTATTGCTTTCGGATGAAACAGAACCTATTAAATTTTCTTTTCTACGGAATTGCTGTGGCTGTTGTTCGTGTTCTTGATGTTTGTCTGATGAAATAAAATTATTTTTGCTAGAATTTATCTTCGTATACTTAAGATGCATTTGCTGTTCGTTGTTTTCCCGCTCAGATAATTCCGTTTTAGTATATTCGCCGTTACTACAAATACGAAGTGTTGATTTGCCCGGATACTGTAATCGATCGACGCTTTCTTTTGAACTATTACCACTACTGCGGTGGGTACCATTAGTAGACGCAACACGTTTGAGTGGTGCTTGTTGATTCGATGGCAGTGATCTGACCTTGACTACTAGTTTCGGTCTTGGAACCTTTGACACCGGTGAGCCGGAAAGACTCAGCGTAAAATTATGATTTGATTCTTTCGATTTAGTTGCCATCTTAATAAGCGCCAACTAACATTTCCACACTAATATACAAAAGTAAATATCAAACATGCGACTCAGGATGTTAGTTTTAATTACAATAGCACTATAAAAATTTGAGTTGTAAAATTTTGGTCCCACAGTGGTAGCAGAAATTGGTAATAACAGAAAAAATTTATGAGTATATGTCTACTGCATAAAAATGAGACACGATAAGACCTCCATACGAACTCGCTAAAAGCATCTGGAATTCAATATAATTTTCTAGCAAATACATCTATTCTAACCAAGCCTGTTCTGACTATAAAGATTCATATATCTGCCTGAGTTATAGCATATATCTCTATTTGGAGAAAATTAGACATTTTGCTGTGTACCATATCTATTAAATAATAAAAGCGCCTAAGTCGGCGAATTGTCAACTACCGTGGAGATTGGATTTTAATGATTGCTGAAACAGGAGAAGCAAAACGGAAAAACAAGAAGCACAACGTAAAGCGAAATCAGCCATGTATGTAATAAATTGGCATTATACCAGCTGTCGCCAGATTACAATTCACAAACGAGTTGATTCGATTGCACCGTCAGCGTCGCAAGCTTTAGCTTTGACACAGCAAAAAGTAGTAAAAGCACAAATAGATGACTATATCTTTGCAGCAAAATAGCATAATATGTGATGCTTCATAATTATAAAGCTGTGGGTGTTATACAAAAATTGCGAATTTTTCTTGAATTTGGTGCGCTAAAGGCCAAACGTTGGTTGGGACGATATACATTATTTACACCAAATTTCTAAAGTTAACTGTAATCCATTCCTCTTAAACTAATCACCCATTCATCTTAAACTAATCCTAATACCAAGCTTTTCGGAAGAGTAATTCACTACCAACGTTAAAATTAGTATTTTATTAGATTATTCGAAAAACCATGGTAGAAATGAATTGCAAACTCTGAGCGTAGCTCTGTAATTAAATTCATACGCTGAGCGTTTGAACATACAATTCATATACTAATTACGGAAATTCGCTGGGATCGTTGGCTTTACATCTTTAGTTTGGATACATTTAAATCTAGCTAGAGGCACAAGTAGCAAACTCTATCTTTGCTAGATAATAGTATTATATATCATTCGTGTTTTCTGTTAAGCTGTGAATTTGCTTAAAAAAATTTCCCATCTCCTCGAACTTAATGCATTAAAGGCTGCAAGATAGTAAGGAAAGATTGCTCTCCCATGACGTACACTGATCCAATAAATCATTTAATATTTTATATTAAGTGCATAACTTTCGCGCTCGTATCTAAATAAATATGTATTAGAACAATAGATTTCGAAGACAGTGTCACGGCAACAACCGGATGGCTAAAAATTTTCTGCCGTTAAAGCCGTTGGTTATCAGTCGGCCTGGTATAGTCTGTACGTTTACGGCTGCATAGCAAGTAAAATGTATACTAACATGCAACCATATTGTACCGTTCAGTACCATCTAGTCATATTTAAATACATATGTTTATCATTAAACTAATATGCGTCAATTTTCAACCATAGACTTTAAACCTAGTCGTCGTCCAACACTAAATATAATACTGTCTAGCTATTGTTTGCCTAGGTATAGGATTTGACACTTCACCTGTTGAATTGTAGACTGTGCAAATCATCAATCGAGCAAATTTTTGAGCAAGTGCTGAAGTGTTTCTTACAAAATATATTCGGGTCGTAGGAAACAAAGCTTGGTAGTCAGCCCTCTATTGGCCAACGGCCAGCGGTTAAGCGGCCGATCGGCGGTTGAGCCTTCGATCGACCGTTGAGCCACCAGGCGGCCGTTAACCCGTCGGTCGGCCGTTGAGCCGTCGGTTAGCCGTGGAGCGGTCGGTTGGACGTTGACCCGGCGGTCAGCCGCTGAGCCGTTGGTCGATGGTTGAGCCGTCGGCTGCCCCTTAGGCTGTCTTTGAATTCGAAGGGAATTGCCAAACGCTACTCGGAGAACAAAAATACCGGCATTTAAGATAATTTAGCAATACATGATGAAAAAATTCATTAGTCACAAAGATACCAACTATACCGGTAGCCTGTTAGCTTCCACAAACCATGCTGTGCCGCCAAATACACTAGGTGACACTAGCTATCTGAACTGTAGTAGGCACTCGCTCGGTCGGATTGAAAAGCAGACAATCCTTTGCGCCGAAAGCTTAGTAACTTGACCAGGAAGGAATTAATTGCTAAAACGAAATCTACTTAATGACCTAACTCGTTTACGAACGCAGTGCTCTATGACAACTTTATGCAGGGCGAAGTTGTGCGTAAATTCAGTTTGCTGAGTAGCGTGGGTGCTTCTTTTATTGGCACCTGCAGTTGGAAGTTCGAAGCCTAAGCATGCGACCTCTGATAAGCTAATGTCTTCATAAGTCAGTGGTTGTGTATAGCGAACGTGAATCTAAACCGAACGACCTAATTAGGATTTATTGCGGAGGAAATAGCCTGGTCATCGTGACTTGAAATCAATATAATACATGCAGCAAGGCGTTAAAAATAGCCTGTCGTGAAATCATAGGCATCCAGTAACACCGGGTGGCCGTAAATTAAGCTAGTTGTAAACGGTAGATCTTTACAAATTATAATAATACTTTAAAAATAAGTCACACCTATATCGTTCAGACTGCTTCTGTCGAATAGACAGACAATTGGCAGAGTAAAATATATTTGTTTTCGTTCTAAAAGTTCAAATCATCGTGCTCTGAGGCACCGTTCTTAGGAATCGAACGGTGAGAAGATTTAATATGCAAACACTTAGATCCTATAGAATGCGCCATGACCAGGGTGTATTAATTGCTTTGATGGCATTTCGTTCTAAAACAGTTCTGTGTAAAATCATTTTTTACAACAGCTTATGGTAGATATATAATAATAAATATGGCTAACGTCGACTTTGTAGAGGCAAGTTTCCATTTTACTTTAGCTAAGCTTATATTATAATAAAAAAATGAAAAGCCGCATAATTTTAACTAGCAATAAAGGGGTGAAAAAGTTAAAATGAAAATGCGCAATTGGGATTAGCACTGTCTGTTTTTCTTTTGTGTCTGAAATACTTTAGCGCTTTCGTTATCACAATTCTTTTTCCAGTGATGAGGTGATTGAGTTAATAGTTTCTCCATTTCCAACTATAATTCGGTTGTTATAGTTACAACATGGAACTAAATTTTAAAAAGGTTTGGTTTCGATTGCTTATCTACACCGGTGTCGTATGCATAAAGAATAAAGAACAAAGGACCAAGTTAGTATTATCGTTTAACCTGTGTTGGATCCGATACCCGTTAATGAAGCTTTTCCAACAGCTATAGTGGCTGCTAAGTTGTAAACTGGACATGGCGTCTATATGAAAACGCCCGCAATGACCCGCAAGAGTACCAAGAGTACCAGACGGACTCGTCTGCAATTTGTTTTTCCCCAACCGCAGATATATCTCCTTAAATAATTTTAAAGGGAAAGCATATGCTTGAATTGTTTACAAAAAATCTTTCATGGACACTCTAAAAGGTATAAAAACGTTGTGAAACAGTGATCCTATACTTAAACTGCCATTATACAATGCATTTAGATTAAGTACTAATTGCAGTATTTCTTATATAGGATTCATAATAATATTCGTTTATCGAATGCACACTCTCTGAAGGAAAACCAAATCGCGAGACTGTTAACATCACTAATTACTAACTAAGTATAATTACAGTTAAGACATTTAAAAATTGTAACGTCTGACATGACACCTTCATTATACATTGGTGGAACTAGTATGACTCGCGCATCTATATTTAGAATAATATAATTTACAAAAAGGCCCATTTCTCGTGATGATGCAAGTGATGATACAAATGATACAAAATCATATAAAATGATGCAAGTGGCCTGTACCAATGGGAAGTGGGATGATTACGCCAATATCTCTGACTTTGGGCTACTGGCGCGATAGCGACGTTTTGAAGTCATGCGCATCATATGCAATGGGCATGATGCACTTCATCACAAATCGGCAATCGCGTCGATCAAATATATTGTTTTTGAATAACTGAAATAAAAATCTGGGACTGTATGTATATGTATTAGCTTATAAATGTAACTATCTTAACATCAGTTTACTAATTTATTAAATATGTCAAAATTTAAATTTCATGCATTTTATGATGCGTCTGATTTGAGCTAGCATTTATCGTAATACTAGCTCAAATATTTGTGGATGCGATGCGCAAATTATTTATTACAACATAAGAGGCTATGCAGGAACGTCCGGCCTTGACCTCGAGATCGAGGTTGATCAAATTGATTTTTGCATAAATCAATGTTTGACATAGGCTACTGTAAGCTAAATAGATATTTATATCTTTATTTATTTGATGAGCTGAGTCAAATAAACCATGCGTCGTATATCTGGCGTCAAATTTGATGACATCAATAAATATTGTGTAAACTACATGCAACGTGCGACTAATTACTACTTAATTACGGAACATTCTCTCAGGGACACAATGTATGTTTTTGAGTTGATGTTTAAGCGGATACGGAAGTCTAGGGATAGCGGATCGGTGTCTAGCGGCTGTTTGCCCTCTAACCCTTTTTATTAGCAGCAAAATCAATATCTAAATATCGAATTGGTATGTGGTTTCCATCAAACAAATTGAATAGAGAAATGCTTTTTAAATGGGAAAATACATATTCATATGTCTTTTACTCCATAAGTAGCCTATTAAGTCTTCTGTAAACCTCTTAAAATTAGGCGAAATTTGGCTTCGAATTAAAAATTTTATATTCTCTAGATGTTACTTTTTATGTTTTAAACTCAAGCAGATTTGGCACCAATGAGATATGCATATTTACTTTTAAATATAAATTTTGGGCCCCTTAACCCCATCGATAAACACTATTCCCACCGACAACGCGAATATTTTGGATCAAAGAGAAATAATAATGATCCGCTTACGCAATCTAAACGCAAAAACACATATTATGACGTAAGATATTTTCATTAAAAAAAGTATTTCCATACAATTTCAGCCGTTTTGTATGACGGCGGTTTCTAAATATTCCAGGCATCGGGCTGAAAGCGGTATCTTCTATTTACGGTCCCACATCCATGACCAGTCGACTATAATCAGCTATTAGTACATCGGTTCTCTATTATTTTAGCTGTTGTATAATCTGATAGCAGTCGCTTTGGTTGTTGAAATGTAATTAACTAAAATCATTCTGGCATCGAATGACGCAATGGAATTTTGCTCTAGTCTCAAATAACACGTCTGTCGGCGTTTTTAATACGCGATTCGGCGGTTAACGGCTGGGCCTCAAAATTGACCTATAATAATATATTGAACTTATGGTTAAGTTAGGTAAAACTTTATTGGTCTGGTGTTAAATTATTATAGCCCATCTCTTTTACTGGCACGACACATGATGGTCGCAGACCCAGAAAATCCGAAAACAATGCCCCAACCTAAGTATGCCACAATAATTGGCCGGAAAAAACAATTTAAAGGCAAACATGAAAATCGAAAAGCAGTTCATGAGATTTTTAAAACTATACGTGGTATTCAATTTTTTTTGAAAACTGGCAATTATACTAGATAGAAAGGCGAATTTTCAGACATTATCTACCCTGCTTTTAAAACCAAAACCAAAGTTCGCTTATTTGGCGTTGTTTTGATTATTTTAATATTCGGCAAAAATAATATTTCAAACATATCAAAATACAGTAATTAAACATCATACATAGGATACAACTACAAGTAAACTTGTGCAGCTGCTAGTACGCTGCGTATTCTCGATATTTGGTTAACCAGTCACTAACAAAGTTTAAAACATACATAATTCCAGAATTGAGCGTAACAAGGACGTTAACTAATGATTTAAAAGAAAATAGTAAACGCATCGATTGGTGAAATCCAAATATCGCGAAATTTCAATTTTAACGACACTTGAACAAATTAATCAAAAATGTAAAACGAAAAGCAAAACCAGAAAGACGGATATGTAATAATTTACCAATATTTACCGCCTCAAAATTAATGCAAAAAAGAATATAACAATTTATTGGTTTGAACCATCACCGTCGCAATCTTCAGCTTTGACATAGCCAAAAGTAGTAAAACGCATAACTAGGATAATATATCGTTGCGACAAAATAGTATAGTGGGTTATTCTTCTTTCCTATAAAGCTGTGGTTCTATTACGAAAATATGATAGTTTCCTTGAATTTAGTGCACTAAAGGCCCAGCGGTAGTGGTAAGTTATAAGGTCTTTGCTAATTTCAACTATAAACGAATTTTATAAAATTCACATTGTTAAAATTGCATCGAAAACTTAATTAATAAGATAACTCAGTTGTTCTAGCTCTGGACAAGGTGTAACAGCTTGTTTCAGTAAATAAAACCAACTGCTGTATTTTATGCTACACAGTAACAAAAACAGAAAACCTATATCCAGAACCATAGCTCTCACATATTTGTATATATAGCGCTATATTCTAGCCTTTATATATACTTACATATAGGATCAGAACTTAGCAACCGTTCTGCACAGCTGCGTACGTTAGAGTTTCTTTGCCGTCACAGATCGTTTATATAAACATACTACGGTAATGAAGTATATATAACGGTATGTGGGCACACAAACACAGGACCATTCATACTGAGAAGTAATAACCGGTCTGCAAATGTACCTCACAAAGTTAAGAACTATATTGTCGATACAATAAAGAGCGACAGCATCTAAAACGAATTGAAGTACTAATTTTGAACGAAACGAAATTACAATTATTATAGATCAAAGGAACGGCACCGTTGGTGATTATGCTTTAGATTTATAGCATAGTCGTGCAAGATCCGTTGGCTCCCGGTGCTCATATACATTGGATCATAGACGCAGATACCGGGAGCGACGCGTCTTCCCAAACATCTAACAATGTGGGCCCAAACACATCGGGATACGTGCCGTGTGACCAACATTTCAGCTGAAATATTTCCCCGAACATGTCGTACCCCCCCCCCAAATTTCTATACCTTCCAAACTTCAGAAAAAATATGGTCCACTGCATTGAATATATTTTTAATATAACTTAGGTGCCGAGTCATTACGTACCTTGTAACTTCACAACAACATTAAAATTTTTTCACCACAAATACATTATAATGCATTGATATCTAAACTAAAATCTGTACATAAATATTAATATACTTAGATGGCATTCAATTTAATACTGACTTTCGACGAAGAATGTAAAGCGGCGTTGCAGTTGGTTCCATCGCACATCGGTTTGTTTAAAGGCCCCCAAAAATAAGCATGGCAATAACTACATGGGGTCCCGGGTACTCGATGTCCACTATTCTGAACCCGGAATTTAGTCAGAATTATGATACTTATGTAATGCAGATGTTCACAGAAAAATGTGTACAGTCACTGCACACCGTGGCAAAATTTTTGGAAGAACTGCTAAGGAAACTGCGCCCAAATTACTGCTACAGAAACAGTGTAACTTTTAGAAAAACCGCTACTGAAATTGTGTCAGTTTTAGAAAAACTGCTACAGAAATTGTGTCAATTTTGGAAAAAACTTCCACAGGAACTGCGTCACGTTGAGAAAAATTGCTACGGAAACTGAGTCACAGTCAGAAAAACTGCTACACAAATTGTGTCGCTTTTAGAAAAGTTGCTACAGCAACTGTGTCACTTGTAGAAAAGCTGCTAATGAAACTGTGAAAGTGGTCGTCACGACGAAGGTGCGAAGAAAATTTTGGCAGAAATAGGCAAAAATCGGGCAAAATGAGCAAAAATTGGATAAAATTTGGAAAAATTGGGAGAAAATTGGTAAAACGTAGAGAAAAAATGGTAAAATGAGTGCCAAAACATATGAAAATTTGAGTTATAAAAAATCCACCCCGGACGACCTTCCCCCCCCGCCTACACCGGTACCGTGATCCCCGTGGCCACGACCTACTCCTGTCGCACCCGCTATTGCCCTGAGAATTCGGACCGAGCCCATTTGTTGTATAACTTTCAGAATAATTGCGACATAAGTTGGGCAACTTCTCTGAAAATTATACTGTGTCCCTGTACACCGAAGACGTCTCTGTCGTGGGTAAGTGCTGGGCGGCCAACACCCGACGCCCACTCTACCTAAATATTTTTTCTAACCAAGTAATCTATAGCTTTTTAAGCTTGCATGTTTCATAGTAAAAAAATAAAATTGAATTTCTACTAATTATTCCTGTTATAATCTTGCAGCATCTCACGCTCATGAATTTTTTGCGATCAATAATGATTTCATTAGCAAAATATAAATTATTTAGGTTTTTATCACTAAATCTGTTGCTGTGGATATAGTGCAGGAGATCTCCCTAGTTATATAGCCGGATTCAGCAAGATTATAGATTGTTTTGTCAACAACACTATATCCTGTGTTTCTTAATGGCTTAACTTGTGTTTCGGTTTACGAATATCTGATACCTAGTTATCACAGTCACCTCAGTTGTGGTCCAAACTCATCTAGCAGTACGTACGCATGGATGTGGTAAATCTGCGACCGGAGAGAGTGAAAAATTGCATTAAATTAACATGACTTGTGAATTATCTAAAACAGGTTCACCATTATTATTTTCAGTATTTTTCTGGGGAATCCAAGCATAGTTATGAATTTTTTATAGCCCAAAGCTTCTAAGCTCTGCGCTAGTATAACACGTCTATCTGATGATCAATTTATACTTCTTGGTCGTGAAAATACGCGTAATCGATTTGTAACCAGTATATTTATAAAATGGCACCTTTAACCTTTCCGCTTGCGAACGCTTCTTTATGATATAGCAGCTTAGCTCAGTATGGGCCAGGTATTTGGCCTTTGGCGGTTCTTCACGCAATTTTCATTGGCCACTATGTGCATGTCAGCGCGCAGTATTTCACCGTAGTTCGGACGAAATTTTTTCTTTCAGCTCTACACCACAGTAACCTACAAGCCATATTTACTACAGTTTTCTGTACCTAATTTGAACGTCCCTGATATGTAAATTTTACCTGATACTACGGTTACGACAACTATCAATGTTAAGATACCCGGATAGTTTACTCGGGTCGGATACCAGGGTAACCAAGTAGCGATTTAATACCAGATTCCGAAATCTACCGTGAAAGGTTTAAACTGCGTTAATAATAATATCAGAAAATGCTTGCCGAAACTATTCGAAATTTAATGCAGCATTTACAGCGAAATGTATGCACTTATTGGACATCGTGATCGGCATAGTGCCATCCATTATTACACTTTGTGTGACATTAGTCATATCCATTACTGCTTGCGGCAATGGTGATGACTATAAATTGCTATGCAATCAGCAACACGTTCCGGCACTTTGGTATACAATTGAAAATTTTACTTAGTGTATTTGTATTCAACATATTATAGGCTTAAGCGTTTTGTTTTAACAATATATATTGTTCGCTTGGTCTTTTGCAGAATGCATTAAAATTGTCTGCTTAGTGAGTAAAAATTTAATACCATCTGTGAGATGAACAGTACCAAGTCACTGAAATAGTGTTTGGCAACGGCTGTGAAAGCCTTCAGTCGGTCGTTTAAAAATTTTTGCGGCAGTCGGTGAGCAACTCCACGACGGCCAACGCCCGCCGTTAATAATTTTCTGCCGTATAACGGTTGTGAAAACCGTTAGCCAGCAATTCTGTGCCGTCGGTCAGCCGCTTCATGGTCTATACTTAACTGCTGTATTGAAAGTGAATTAAACCAGACTATCTTGACGTATTGCTATATATATAATCGCTAATAACCAATATGCAAGGATTTTGTACAGTCTAGTAGTTCCATCTTGTCATATTTAAGTAGATATATAATACTTATTTTTATTACTAAAGTAATATGCGGAAAGTAAAATGTTTAACCTCAAAGCCGGCCGTTTCCCAGCATTAACTATTATACAACGCTGCTCTAATCTGCGTAGGCGTAGGATGCGACACTTTGACCATTGCATCGCACGCTGTGCAAAACCTATATACGCAAATCGACAGAGTTTTCAAACGAATGCTGAAGAAGCGCTGAATTTGCATCGTAATAAGAGAAGCACCTAGACAGACAGCCCCTCCATTGGTTGTCGCCCAGCCGTGGTACCGCAGGCAGGCCGTTTATTTTGCGAGGTTCTTTAATGAACAGATCGTATAGCTGCTATATGCTTTGTGCCAATGTGAGAGGCTTACGATCCAGGTTCAGTTGACCGACGCGGCAAAAGTATGTTCAAGATTGTAACCGTCAGTTGATTCATGCATGAAAGTGTTAAAAATTGAACATTTTCTTTTGAGTGCAATTTCGTACTGACACAGAAAATCAGGAATTTACGGCACCAGATTTAAAATATAATTGACGTTGTAACACGTGCTGTTCAGGGACGAAAGTAGATTACTCACAATAAATTCATGAGGAACGGCGGAACCTCAACTGCGTATCCTTAGTAAATTCAGTAAAATTGGTTAAATCCTTCTACTGATACGCATGCATGTCAGAATTTCTGAAATATATTAAATAACGAGACATAGATAGAATTTGCAGTTAAATTTACGATATGGAAATGTACAACCACGTGTGCTACGCGAATCATTGACGAAGATAATAATAAAGACTTTAATTTCAAAGTTATATAGAGATGCTAGCTGGTCAATTAAATCCTATTATATATAGAATTTTTCGGTTCTGCAAAAATACCAAAAACGAACTGAACAATTTATTCGGTGTTTAGCACTATTTTAATACTTCTTAGGTCATTATTTACTTACACTTTAGCTTCTCCCGTACATGTTTGCACATCCGGTATACAAATTTCCACTACTTTCTGGCGGCGGTTTGTCTCTCGATGTTGTCCCATCTTTTCAGGATTTTAACGCCTTTGAATGGCTTGCACTACTTGTTCTTGCAAATCCTTCTACTCCTTTTTCCACCTAATGGTTCCCGTAAAAAAGCAATGTTGTGCTATATTAACTTGCAGTCGATGTGACCTTCCGCAGTGAAGAACATATTCATTTGTTTTATGCGGTCGCGGTAGTAAAAATTGCAGCGATGCTTTTTGCCTTTCCCAAAGTCTTGGAAAGAGTTGAACCTCCGTTAATTAAAAACAGTTCACAATATTTTAATTTTTTCAAGATTAAAAATTTCCGAACTTTCCTGGTGCATCGCTTTAACAATAATTTCTGTTGTTTTATACAAAACTTCCGTGCTATCTATGAAAGACTATAACCGACACTGTTCCAAATCCTTACATTGCAATGATTGGATGATAGACAGTGAAATTTTGTCGTCAACAAAATCATTGTAATATGTATGTACTACTGTATATTACTTTCAGTTTGCAATAACTTTATTTCATTCTTGATATTTCTCATGTTTGTTTCACAGTTCTGATCGTTTGTGCGTTAGCGCATACCAAATTTTGAGTATATTTCAGTTTAAATATCGTTCCTTTGCTCTACATTTACCAAAACGCCTCGAAATCGTTGTAAAGTAGTCCTGTGATTCCGCAAAATTTGTTATGTAGAGTGAAGAAAATTGATGCGGTCATTAAAACTAATTACTCCGCGATAAATAACTAAAGTGCAGCAATGGAACGAGGTCACATTTAAGTAACCCCGTGACCCTATGACACCGCTGATGATAAATATATAATTATATATACATATAAACACTTATACACAAAAATTGTTAACTTCTGAAATACATAGAATGATTAAATTTATGCTTGCATTAAAAACAGATTTGTTTCCAACATTCCGAAGTCTCCGTTATCCTAAGTAATAAATAATTTCTTCAGAGGAATTCAGTATGACCACAAATCAACGCCTTCCGAATTTTTTCATTGATTAAACACAAATATTAGCGAAAATATTCTTTAATACGAACTTAATAATATTTGTCTATCTAAACCTAAAGCGTTTGCGCTATTCCAACAACATTGTTTGAATAATTTTAATGTTAATATCCATAGGGTCAAGATAGCGAAAACTAATAACTGTAGCGTCAACAAATTAACATTTCCAATTTTCTGGAAAATCATTTTTCTATAAATTTGTGTAAGGTTTTCAAATTTAGATATTGTAAGATATAATCAATAAAGATTTATTGAAAAATTTTCATATATGGTACCTCATCAAAAACTAAACCAAGCACCTCTGCGCGTTAAACATATTTAAATCATCTGGATTTTAAACATAACAATAGCCCAAAACCTAAATAGCTAACATACAAGAAGAAACACTACTTCTATTCAATATTCTGTACAGAATTTCTATATAGAATACATAAGCAAACAATATACATATTATAACACAGACAACACCCACATAAAATAGTATTTTATGTTCAAAATGTTGTGAAAGAAAATTGAAAACCAAAAAAAAATTAAAATTCACACGGTATACCAATCGGCTTTTATTCACATTTAAAAAGTTTAACATAAGTACCACCAGCAATAACCAAAACAAATAACATCAGATATTCGAATAAGGGACAAACTTTCAAAGAATTATAGTATGTGCAACTAACTTTGGCTTTTTCACGCTTTTCTCCTCACGCTTTTTGTTTACTCTGAAGGTTTTGCTATCCAAGTGATAAGCCTACGCCTGAGCTTACAAACGTCCTTGTTCATTGTTGCGACGGTATGAAATCAAATCAAGACCCACTACTCGAAAAGACAAGTCACACGAGATATCGCTGATAATAACAGTAGTAGCAGCATAGAAATCACACAGCTCGGCGCGGATTCATTTTTACTCAAGACTGTTGGGGCTCAGAAAATTCAATTACAATTTACGCATTATGCTCTCCCTAGCCGCCATTTCACGGAGGGCCGATTTTGTAAACTTTTCATTTTTTGCGATCGTCATCATCTGCCGTGAGATCGTTCCGCTTCTCAAAAAAATTTATATAGTCATAAATAAATGGTTATATGGAAAAGTATGAGGTGATATGGAAAAGATTTTCCGATTTTGGCGGAAGAATTTTTCATCTCGGGGTGAGTCTATTGACTTTGTGACAACGTGACTATACTGAGAACATGCAGACCCCAACTGACCCGTGACCCGTTCCATTGCTGCTAAAGTGTATTTAATTTCTAATAACTCATCCTCAATGCGGACAGTTGTATTTTTGAACAAACTAATCTATGGCATGTTAAATTTTGCCAGTACGAGGTTGTACCATGACAGATTTCATGCTGTTGTGATTGAGGGGCGTTTGTAAGCTCAGGCGTAGGCTTATCACTCAAACACAACCTTCAAGTAAACAAAAACGTGAGGGAGAAGTGTGAAAGAGCCAAAGTCAGTTGACATACATAATTTTGAAATTTGTCCCTGATTGGAATATCTGATGTTATTTGTTTGTTGTTATATAAATTGTCTGTTGCAAGTGTGAGTAGAGTGATTGGTATACCGTGAGAATTTTAATTTTTTTTTTGGTTTTCAATTTTCTTTCACATTTTTGAACATAAATATATTTATGTGCATGTGTGGTATGCATCATAATATGTATCTTGGTCATGATGTATTTTAAAAATTCTGCCAAGAATATCTAATATAAGTAGTGTTTTCTCGCACGGTTAGCTATATACAGTTTTGGGCTATTGTTAGTCCAAAATTGAGTTATTGGAATATGTTTAACGCGCAGAGGTGTTGTTTAAGTTTGATTCAGTACCATATATGAGAAATTTTTGAAAAATCTTTGCTGATGATATTTACAATTGCAAATTTGAAAATCTTACACAATTTATAGAAAAATGATTTTCCACCAACATTTGCATTAATGTTAATTTGTTAGCGCTACAGTTATGAGTTCCCAGCTATCTTGACCCTACAATATTAAAAATTATTCAAACGATGTTGTTGGGACAGCGCAAACGCTTTAATTTCTAAGAGACAAATATTTATTGAAATTGCCTATCAAAGATTTCGCTTTGAATTGTATAGTTTATTAAACAAAAGTGAAAGTTGATTTGTGCAAGTCATACTCAAATTATTCTGAAGAAAATTATTTTATTTCATAACAGAGAAACTCGGAATGTTGGAAACAAATCTGTTTTTAATGTGAGCATATAAATTTAATCATTCTATGTATTTCAGAAGTTAACAATTTTGTGTATAAGTGTTTATTTATGTATATATAATTATATATTTATCATCAGCGGGGCATATTATAGGGTCACGGGGTTACTTAAAAATGTGACCTCTTTCCATTGCTGCACTTTAGTTATTTATCAGCAAAGTGGTAGTTTTAATGACCGCATAGAGATTTCTTTCACTCTACATAACAACAAATTTTGCGAAATGGCAGAGCAACTTAAACTCAAAGACATTTTGGTAAATGTAAAGCAGAACGATATTTAAACTGAAATTTGGTGCGCTAACGCAGAACAACAGAAAACTGTGAAACAAACATGAGAAAATATGAGAATGAATAGAAGTTATTGCAAACTGAAACTAATATACAGTAGTTATACATACATATTACAATGATTTTGTTGACGACAAAACTTCACTGTCTATCATCCAGATCATTGATGTAAGGATTTGCATCGTGCCAGTTTATAGTCTTTCATAGATAGCACGGAAGTTTTGTATAAAACAACAGGAAATTATTGTTAAAGCGCGCCACCGGCAAAAAATTTTTGATATTTGAAAAAATTGAAATATTGAACTGTAATTTAAGACGAAAGTTCAACTCTCCCAACTAGGAAAGGCGAAAAGGTGGGTTTTGCTCCGCGACCGCGCATAGAAACAAATGAATATGTTCTCATCCGGAAGGCATCGACTCCAAGTTGATATCCAAGCACAACGTGCTTTTTTTTTGCGCGGGAAACTGCCACCTACAGTGGAAAAAGGAGTGCGACACATCGTGGGGGCCGTCCGAAGGCGTTGAAATGCCTGGGAAGGATCGGACGACGCGTCGAGACGATTTCGCCGCCGGAGGCCTGAGTGGAAATTTGTATACCGGATGTGCAAACATGTACGGGAAAAGCTAAAGACGTAAGTGAATAATAGGCCTAAAAACCTGTTGCAATAGTTGCTAAACACGAAATTGTAAATTCTCATTTCGTTTTTTGATATTTTGGAGTCCCAAAAAATTCTATCTGTTGATCGGATTTAAATTGCGGCTCAGCATCTCTATGATTTTCAAATTAAAATTCTTTTATTGTATCTTCGTCAAATAATTCGCGTAGGCACACGTGGTTGGGGTGGGGTACTTGATTCCCGTGTCGTAAATTTAATTTATGTTCTCTAGTTATTTAATATATTTTCATAAATTTTGGGCATGCATGGTATCGGGGTGAAGGATTAAACAATTTACTGAATTTACTAAGGATACACAGTTGAGGTTCCGCCGTTCCTCCACACAAAATTTATTGTGAAATCTACTTTTTCGTCCTGGAAACAGCACGTGTTCCGACGTCAATTATATTTTTAAATATAATCCGTGAGATTCCTCATTTTCTGTGTAATTCAAAATTGGCTCAAAAAGGAAAATGTTCAATTTTTAACACTTTCATGCATAAAATCAACTGCAACAGTACAATCTTGAACGTACTTTTTTGCCGCGTCGGTCGAGACCCAATCGTGAGCCTCGCATTGGGCGGCCGGAGCGTGGTGCGGCGGCTCCTACGATTTTGTTAATTAGAAGAGAACCTCGCGGGAGAATGAACGGCCTGCCTCGGCAGGCGGCTGGGCGAGAGCGAGCGACTCTGTGTCTAGGTGCTTCTCTTTAAGTTCTCACGATGGGATTAACACTTCTTGACATCGTTTGAAAACTCTGTCAAATTCATTGTGTTTGCGCGAGGCGTCTGCAATAGGTCAAAGTGCGGCGCGTCCTACGCTCTCGCCGCGCGTTGTGATGCGTTAATGCAAACTCAAAACCACGGTTTAAACATTTTTACTTTCACAATCTATTTTAGTAATAAAAATATGTATTTGCTGTGTTCTTAAATATGACAAGTGGAACTACTGACTGTACAAAATCCTTGCAGTGTGGTTGCTTAGCGATTATATAAGCA
>JASANE010017543.1:0-16786 GCA_030248225.1 Trileptium ribeirensis
AACTGGCTAACAGTTGACAATATTCTTCAGATAACGGCCACGAAACAGGGTGTTCCAGTTAATGTATGACAACGGCTGTGATAGCCGTCGACTGGTCGCTATACAGGTCGAAGGGGAAGATTATCCCGGGCGTCCGCATACGGCCAACAGTTGACAATATTTGGCCGATAAAGGCCTATAAAGAGGGTGATCCAGTTAGTGTATGAAAGCCGTCAACTGGTCTGCTAACTGGCTAACAGTTGACAATATTCTTCAGATAACGGCCACGAAACAGGGTGTTCCAGTTAATGTATGACAACGGCTGTGATAGCCGTCGACTGGTCGCTATACAGGTCGAAGGGGAAGATTATCCCGGGCGTCCGCATACGGCCAACAGTTGACAATATTTGGCCGATAAAGGCCTATAAAGAGGGTGATCCAGTTAGTGTATGAAAGCCGTCAACTGGTCTGCTAACTGGCTAACAGTTGACAATATTCTTCAGATAACGGCCACGAAACAGGGTGTTCCAGTTAATGTATGACAACGGCTGTGATAGCCGGGTTTTTGTCGACTGGTCGCTATACAGAGCTCAAGAAAAGGGGGGGGAAGGGGAAGATTATCCCGGGCGTCCGCATACGGCCAACAGTTGACACTCATTGGCCGATACAGGCCTATACAGTTGGTGATCCATTTAGTGTATGAAAGACGTAAACTGGTCTGCTAACTGGCTAACAGTTGACAATATTCTTGAGATAACGGCCACGAAACAGGGTGTTCCAGTTAATGTATGACAACGGCTGTGACAGCCTTCGAATGGTCGCTATACAGGTCGAAGGGGAAGATTATCCCGGGCGTCCGCATACGGCCAACAGTTGACAATATTTGGCCGATAAAGGCCTATAAAGAGGGTGATCCAGTTAGTGTATCTTAATTTGTCAACTGGTCTGCTAACTGGCTAATAGTTGACAATATTCTTCAGATAACGGCCACGAAACAGGGTGTTCCAGTTACGTATGACAACGGCTGTGATAGCCGTCGACTGGTCGCTATACAGGTCGAAGGGGAAGATTATCCCGGGCGTCCGCATACGGCCAACAGTTGACAATATTTGGCCGATAAAGGCCTATAAAGAGGGTGATCCAGTTAGTGTATGAAAGCCGTCAACTGGTCTGCTAACTGGCTAACAGTTGACAATATTCTTCAGAAAACTGCAACGAAACAGGGTGTTCCAGTTACGTATGACAACGGCTGTGATAGCCGTCGACTGGTCGCTATACAGGTCGAAGAAGGCAAAAAAAGGAAAAAGTTATCCCGGGCGTCCGCATACGGCCAACAGTTGACAATATTTGGCCGATAAAGGCCTATAAAGAGGGTGATCCAGTTACCGTGTCCATCGAAAGCCGTCAACTGGTCTCTTTTCCTTTGCTAACTGGCTAACAGTCGACAATATTCTTCAGATAACGGCCACGAAACAGGGTGTTCCAGTTAATGTATGACAACGGTTGTGATAGCGTCGACTGTTCGTTATACAGGTCGGAGGGCGGAGATTATCCCGTGCGTCCGCATACGGCCAACAGTTGACAATATTTGGCCGATAAAGGCCTATAAAGAGGGTGATCCAGTTAGTGTATGAAAGCCGTCAACTGGTCTGCTAACTGGCTAACAGTTGACAATATTCTTCAGATAACGGCCACGAAACAGGGTGTTCCAGTTAGCAGACCAGCAATACGTAACTGAACGAAGTACAACAACGTATTGCTCTTCATTACTGACTGTTATTATTGTTGAGCGGAGCGAGGCAAAGCGGGGCGAAGCGTTTTTATTTTCTGTCTGTGACCAAAAAAGTCGATGTCCGTTCGTCCGGTCCGACGGATCTCAAGAACCACTGAACCGATTTTAAAAAACTTTTTTGTTTGAAAGCCTATCATGTCAGAGTGTGCAGCTGATATTTCGGATTAAAAAATTTTGAGTTGTTAAGTAGTAATTAGCTAATTAGTTAAGCTTATGCAGCTAAAATAGAGAATTTTGCAATATTTGCGTTATTTATTGAAATAGAATAGTTCCATCAAACCATTATAGGGTTTTTGGGTCGAAGAGTTCAAATATAAAATTTTTTACCAATGATAAAGCCATATGGCCTATGCAATGTAGTTATTTGAAGAACATAAACTTGAGTACATTCGTAATGCCACAGCCCAAGCTCCGCTCAAATGTAGTTCCACTACCGACTAGTATATATTATATAACTAGTGAAGCGAAATAATTTTATTTTCATTGGTACTATCCTATGAATGTATAAATATTATTTAGCAAGTTTCAAATATCATACCCGATTTTATAAAGTCGACTTCAAATTGACATATGTCCTCCTATTGTCGCACCACCATTGTTGATTGCGTTATCCTATCTTACCGTTCCCAAATTGTTACCTAACCGGGAAAAATAAGCCATTTTCGTGAAAAATGGCCGAGACTTCGTTGCTGTCGTGTAGCCGAGCTGCTAAAAGTCAACTAATGATGCGACGTAGCTCGACTGCGCCAACAATGCCCAATTCAACTATGGAATTCGAGATCGAATCATATGGCGGTGCTTCGGACGCTGAAGGTTATGAGCAGTGGAATGAATCCGCTTATAATGGGGTTGACGGAGAGGTAGCTTAACTAATCTATATATCTGTATGTCTGTTGTGTGCTCGCTCACTATATGCTGGGCACATGAATGTATCGACATTACATAGCAATGTGCACGTCGTACGGCTTATTAAATGATATGCGTACACGGCGATTTGCTGGGACATTTGTTGTATTGCAATCTTGCAGACTCTGCATTGATATTTCGTGCAATTAGGATCCAATCCAGAGATCCTGATTTTTCAAAGAAAAGTCAACCCCGAATATTGTCTGCATCACAGTATCGAAAGGCGTCTCAAACTAACCGGTCGGAGACTACGGCTTCAATGAGGTCCAGTTCTGCGCCGTGTATATATATAATTTAATGGTGCAAATATTCGCCTTCTTCACAGATGCTTTTTCCGTTGTGTTCGCTTTTTAGTTCCACGCTTCCCAATAGTAACATATAAACTCATTTGAAATAATATATAGTATCGCGATCGTGTGTTTTCAACTTAAAAATGTGCTCTTTATAATACGGAACTTGAATATTTTACTACTATTTCGGTAGTGTTTTGAAAAGATTTTTAAGTAGATAAGTTCTGTCTCTGTGTCTTTTTTATGTATTCTTCGTATAGCAGCTTTTTTTGTATACATTTGTCAATCAACAACAGCAATTTCTTGGTTATTGACATCGAAAGTTGAGTATTTTTGCTATTATACAGTTCAGTGTAGGATTAATCTGCGTAAATAATCATCCCAGTGGTCAATGACTCGACCGTATTGGACGTCGTTTGCTCTGGCTTCGCAATCTTAGCCCTTGTTCACACATAGTCCATGCATATTTATAGCTACACATTTATACACACTCAGGAATATTCCTAGGATACAGAAACCCATTCCAAAATAAGCATCAACTGCGTTTATTTACTTGGGAGAGGGGGTCAGAACGAAGGGCACACCTTCCTGCTTGTTTCCTTGGGGCTGCTCGCGGGTTTGTGCAGTGAGTTACACCAATATGGTCATGTAAAATTTTCACTCTAAATATGTAGATTGGAAATATTTAAAGCAAGTTATTGTGGGACAAGATAGCACAATATTGTGAGCCCGAAATGTGGTTCACATTGCAGCAGGTTTTATAGAGCTAACATTTTCAAGGATGAGTACGAAAAATCGGGCTGCCTATTCTAGATGGGAATGGTTTATAATCAATATTTAAATTAGCTTCCAAATTTGGAATAATATCGAAATTATCTACAATAATTAGTAAAACCAATAGCGCATAAGGGAAGAGTGTGACACTTCTCTGCACTCTAGTGTAAACCCATGTCTGATGGCACGAGTGTTTTCCGTCTTGTACCCCCAAATAACTACCGGTTCAACCGACTCCATCTCAAAATAAGGGGTCCGACCTACCCCCCCCCCATAAACAAAATGAGGAGGGTACAAGCTACCGCCACTCCAACCAAAAGCTGAGAGACTGTGCATGATGACACACCCAGAATTGAGGCGGTAAGGGCAAAAACGCCCATGTCATCAGACACGGGTTTATATTAGAGTGCAAGGAAGTATCACAGTCTTCCATTATACACTATTGGTAAAACTTATGCGAATTAATAAGGAAAAATCTACTAAATGTAACAAAGCTTTTGGGAACAAAATACTTCTGAAGCTAAGTTAAATTACTTTTGTATAAAATTTGGGGCTTTTCAAAGTTGAGCCATAGTAACTTTTCTGCTTTCTAGAAAAAAGCCTTCTCATGAAAGCAATAATGTTTGGAAGTGCTATAGTTAGCGTCTAATTTTATCTTTGCAATAGCCTGTACCTAATCTGTTAGTAGCGGAACGGCAGTACTATTGGTCACAAGTGTCAACGTAAAGAACCATCACACAATGTTAGTTTGTAGGTGAACTTTGACTTTTAGGATTTATTAAAACATTAATACTTAACAGTCCGATGTCACACAAATTTTGTGAAAATTGTCAAGAAGAGTTGTGATATTGTTAACTCATTATGTTTTAATCGCATCGTGTTTCATAGTGATTTGTATAATTTTTCACACAAACTATGTGTGACATGTCAATAGAATAAATGAATGATATCCTTTACGAAATTGGTCGCAGGTTTTTAGTTTCTGCATATGTAGCGTATTGTATGCACAAATATTTCTAATGTCAAAACGCCATTTATTTATAACTTGCTACGTAATATGATTATATATTGTCTAAGTCATCGCGCAAACACGCATTAGGCCGTGTTTACATTGCGTCCGATTAAGTCCAATCTGATTTGCACGCATATTGTATATAATATAGAGTTCTCATTGTATCTGGTCCGGTAGAGCATGCACAATTTTGTCAGATCCGAGCAAAAAGAAGTGGTGTTGAAACTACATAGCGAAAATACAGGGTACGCGTAGTAGAAATGGTGGTATCTGATCGGATAGCATGTAATGTGACCACTTATCGGATCGAACGCAACGTTAACATGACTTTACCTTTCGAGTAGAATTGTGGTGCTCATAGTGTATTATGCAAATTGAACCAATATTGCCACATGCACGGGTTGTTCACTATAGGAGGGGCTTGTTGTTGGCTTTGGGCAGGATTTTCACAGTACGGGGCGGGCGTATTTTTTCACTGTATTATTTCCTGTTTTCGGCCCCCAAATTTAGTTGTGAACAACATTTTGTCGAATTTTATGTAAAAGTTAGCAAAACCTGATAGGACCGTCTCGTTTATGGTGTCAGTGTTACATTAAATTTGTTCGTGAACGATAACTAATTCTAATTCAAAGCAAGAAAACACCACTGACATGTAGTTATCTGTGTAAAGTCGACAATTGTGAGCTAGTAACAGGAGTTTCACCTCAAAATTTTAGCTGGGGGCAACCACGGATAGCGAGAGTCCGCTCAATTTATGATCTGACAGTGACATGTTGAAAAAAAATTCGTACAGCTGTAAACAAGAGTGCGCCATCCAAACCCGGTGACACAGAACCACGTATCTCGCGTAGTGTCAAGCAATGAACGGAGGAATCACAGTTTCTGTTTGGTCTGAACAATGTTTGTGGATTTCACATGTGGTATTACAAAATATGATTGCTAGTGGGGCTACTTTAAGTTTAGTTGCGAATTATTTGTTTTAACATAAATACTTACACTTATATTAGGTACAAGTTATATATACCTCATACTTAACCGTAGTATATATACTAAAAGAGGTTCTATTAATTAGCTTAAAAATACAACTAACGCTAGGTCGCTCAAACTTATGCTAGTCAAAAAATTTTGTCTGTAACGTTCAAAAATTGATCAACTACGTATTCAGTTTTTTTGCTGTCAACATCTATATACAGGCTCTATAGATATGATACTTACTGCGTGTACAATAGCTTCCAGTTGACGGTGTGCTACGCATGTATCTCCCAACTACCGTTGGGCTTTTGCCGCACTGCGCTCTAGAAAATACGCAATTCTTGTATTAAATCCTCAGATTTTATGTGAAACAAGTATCAGTCATAGTTGTTTTTAGCAAACATATGGTCCCCTAGGAGCGCCTTTTGCTACTTTTCGATATATCCAGGCGAAATGCGCATGCAGACGGTCCCCAAACGATGTTCTATTCGTTTCTGAATTCAATATGGCAGTGTTTAACAAAATTTTTTTTACATAGCTGGCTTCATTACATTCCGGTCAAGTTTTGCTTTTTATTTCATTTTTTAATAGCAAATTCTTGTAGTAAGTACATCTCGACGACCCAGGCGCCTCTTTATATATATTAAATTTGCACAAACTATATGGTATATTTATAGTACGTGCGAGGAGTGTGGTCAATATATGTGCATTTATGATTTGTCCAGTAAAGATATATTGTTCGAGTATTGAACAGGGAAAAATATTTTGCCGAGTTAATATTTGGTTGAACCTAAACCAGCCATCGGTAAAGTTTTTTTACATAACTGGTGCAATGTTGGAAAAACAAGTTACCATGAAATTTTGTACAAAATAATTTATTGTTTAAAATCAGTGTTTAAATCTTCATTAATATAGATTTTTCTAGCTTTTAGCAGCTCGGGGAGCTGATTTTGGAATGAACATCATAGTTAGGGCAAAACTTTGACGTTGAATTCCTTGCCAATGCTATGCATAGATTAGATTTAGGTTTAGGATTAGCGTTATATATACAAAACTGATTCAATCACCGAAGGATGAAACTTGACATGATCGCTTGTTTGTAAAATATCGCAAATTAGAGACGTTCGCTAATATTTTATGCATCGAATCTGAATATTTGTAGAATTACATATTTAATTTTTCAATCATTCGCGTCATTGAATTATCACATGTTAAAATTTTGTTAATAATATTGTGTATATATTTTGCTTCCTTTCATTCCAGTAAATTTGTAAATTATCAGTATAAATTCCTATAAAAGTGTAAGATAATTGTTAAAGTTTTTAAACAAAAAATAATCTGCTATACATATTAGAAATGGCTTACTTATAGGACTGCATCTGACTACATTAATGTTTTAAACCATACCATAAATACTTCACATGCGTGTTTGACAGTTTAATGCTTATTTGTTTCAGGTGAATCGTATACAACAAACGCTTACAGCGCTGGAAGAGCATCATATGGATGATCGTCACGTTCGACTGAAACAAGACAATGCTGTGCTTCAAGAAAGGTACGTGTACAATACTAATCACCGCTGTCAAATCCGTCACCATCTCAAACCGTTCACATGACTGAGACACTGTAAACTCTATTTGACAGTTATGACTTTTTTTGATCAGTGCCAATTCATCTTATGAAACATGTGCCTCAAGTTGCACAACTATTCCCTCACCCCTAATGATTGCTTCAGCCGTGTTGTTGCATCCGATCCGATTTGTAGTCATATTGCATCCGGATGTATATACACGACAAAATTTTATGCTATCGTATGTCATGTATATATGTATGTATTTTCCACATCAAATTATTCAATTCGGATACGGTAAAATTGTACATACGTAATAGAATCGGAAGAGCATCGAATGCAATGTAAAATGCTGTAATATATGATAAGCATACAGATGGAATCGGATTGAAACGCATGCGATGAGACACAATGTTGAACATGCTCTCAAAGTTGTGCGCGACTGCGGGTACATGCTGAATTGTTGAGCACGCGGACAGTAGGTAACCACAGGGAGCGAATAATCTTCATGCACAATCCTTTTAGAACAGTAAATTTTTTATAATTACAACAGGAACACTTGATTTTAACGTTTTATTTTGTGAAACAGCAGTTAATTGTGCAAAAAATTCTGTTCATTGGTCTGTCTGCGTCAGGCATTAGTCAAATTTGGATTGCTTTTCACATTTTTATTCGAATCACCATTAGAATGTAAAATACTACCTTTTTGTTGTTTAATTCTCAGAAAATGAACATGAATTGTAAAGTTATTTGAGTTTGGCTATTGGGTCTTTAAACATTTTAGTCTATAACTGTTGCGAGAGACATTTCATCAAAAATAATGAGTGGCAAAATAAAAATCATAACGAAGAAATTTGTTCATTATTTTTGGGCACTGGGGAAGAAATAAAGGGCGCAGTGGTTAAAAGTGTGCTGGAAATTATTGTAACCTTGTAATTAATGTATTGGAAGTGTATTACTGTGTTTGTTTGTACGGTTCTCAGGAAGCTTAGTTTGTATCCTTGATAGTCACTGTGCGCAGACTAACCACAGTCTTCCCGTCGCGCGAGTAGCTAGTAACAAATTAGCCAATTCATCTTAACAATATATGGAATGTGAATCAAATTAAGACATATCAAGGATTTTTTTAATAGATACTGAGACTCAATATTATCGTAACATTACATAAACATTTATATTTTATCTAGAATCCATATGCTTGAAGAATCGCTGCAAAATACAGAAGATCGTTGGAAGGAAAAATTTTCCGAGTCCAGAGAGCGACACAAAGACGTTCTTTCCCGTATCGAGCGTGAAAAAGACCTTCAGCACGAAGCACTTTCACTCAAACTGCAGTTGGTCGAACGTGAACACGGCGACTGTACTGCAACACGGACCAAATTGGAAACCGAAATCGGCAATCTTCAAACGGAAAACACTTCACAGCAAGAACGTATCGATGTTCTTGAGCTACAACTCAACGATCTGACCAAAGACGCTGAAGATGCATCGGGACTGCTAGCGTCAACGCGTAAAAACGCTCAACAACAAGTACAACACTATCAGACGATGATCGAAGAACTCCAAGAACAGGTGGAAAATCTGAAGGCCTTGACAAATAATCGGTAGGACTTATGACTTGAGATAATCAAATTTTGTTGAAAATTTTGAATTTTTCTCGCTTTTATAATAATTATAAATCACCACATTTATATCCAATACCGAACCATAATTGGGCAATTAGGGACGTTTTAAACTGCAGACAGATGCTTGTTCCAAAACCTTTGTTGTCACCGAGTTTTCGGACTCACCATACCGGCTGGTTGTTTGCATTGGTTTTGGAATTTTTTAGTCTTTCATGGCATGTTTCATTTAATATACTAATCTACTTTGAACAACATTACAGAATTCATAAAAAATATCAATTTTTAACATTCAAAGAATGCAGTACTACGTCTGAAAGCTGTACCGGTACGTAAATAAGATAAGATAAATGGACGCGCGTTGATATATAATACATCATTCGAAATAAGCGAATATGCTGAAAGTTAAAGTTGTTGCAGTATGAATGGTTATGCGTCATAGCGACAGGCGTGCGGTGGTGTGTTCGAACCCTGCACGGAGCAGTAATTGTAGCGTTTATTTGTAGTTTCTGATACTTTTTCAAATTTTCTGTCAATCGGCGCGTAACGTATTAACAACAGCTTACGTGAGATGTCTCCAAATCTTAACTTAGCAACACTGCTTTTTCTAATGTCAAACTGCATTATACATCGTACCATGTAGCCGGTGTATTACTCAAATATTTGATAATGACATGCCTATCAGGTTCTTTGTACATAACTAATTCCAGTATATATTATTTTTATAAATTATGAAAGAACCTTTAGTTTCGGGCATTCTTGAAAAATCGATGTTCAAAAACAAC
Source organism: Trileptium ribeirensis (assembly GCA_030248225.1). Classification (NCBI taxonomy): domain Eukaryota; kingdom Metazoa; phylum Nematoda; class Enoplea; order Enoplida; family Thoracostomopsidae; genus Trileptium; species Trileptium ribeirensis. Next base: position 9,703 of record JASANE010017543.1, read on the forward strand.
TACAGACATATTTGATACGAACATAAGGTCGTGCTCACGTTGCACAAGATCCGAATTGTGTGCACATTGCGTCCGACCTGATCTGATACGACAAAACTGTATACCTACCGTATACGTGTGTATGTATTTATTTTAGGCACTACTTCTTCGGATTCGTATCCGAAATAATTCTGCCCGCTATTGCAATTCTGCTCGCATCGCATTCGAATCGGATCGGATGCAGTGTGCACACTCTATTATAAAACACACGTCCGATTCGGGTTAGATTGAACGCAATGTGAATACAGCTTAAGTGTAAATTTATACTATGCCATTTGACGCTGTTGCATTTTGTTGAAATGCAAATTTAAGACTAGAAACGCCATAAAAATGCACTACATAACCCTTGGTAACAGCCAGGAACATTGCAGCGTATACTAAGTTGTGCCTTTATCAAGCATAAAATATGCGGCCGGATGCTAGTGTTTATGGAGTCGCAGTTTTGGCTATTTTCCTGCACAAATGTACTTTGCTCGAAACGTGAATATATAACGACTTTATTGCGTTGATAATGTATTTTTCATTTGAACACGTATTTTACTTACACTAACTACTGTGACCCATTTTACTTAAAAAATCACACCAATTTTGGGTAAAATTTCATCAGATGACTTTTCGACAGCCAAGACAACTTGTATCATGTTTGTTTTTGCTATTCAGCAGCGTTGTCTTTGTAGCTTATATCCGTAAAACACCACTAAGTAATTGGGTAAGTTTAACATTATTTCGGAATCAATATTATAATCAAAGCAGATTTTGTGTACCTTCTGTGTCTGTATACCTTAGCCTGTTTTCGAGGCTCAGTAGCTGAAGTGGTTACCGGACAATCCATTACCGGGCAATTCGTTCCTTGGGCTACGTGTCTCCAATTTCGTCACCTGGTCAATTCATATCCTGAATAAGTGTGCCTTCTGCGTCTGTGTACCTTAACCTGTTTTCGATGCTCAGTATCTGAAGTGCTTCCCGGACAATCCACCTTGGACAATTCGTTCCTAGAGCAACGTGTCTAAAATTTCGTCCCCTGGTCAATTCATATCCTGAATACGCCTTATCATATGCCTGGACAACGCATTGTCGTTCTGGCCGGTGACCCAGTGTCGAAGAACGCACTGTCAGGGAGCAAATTATCGTATTCCAAAATAAAGTATATATGTATCCCGCAGCGATCGATTCATAGAATAATTTATTACTTTCATTGTATTGCTTGCAGCCGCCGATCCAGCTCACTGTTCGAGCGCTCTGGTGAACTCGAACAAGAGCTCCAAGAAGCGCGCGACGAAAAACAGCGCCTCCAAGATCAGAACGACGAATTGCAAGCGCAAATATTGCAAATGTCAGTCGAACAGGGTCGATCGTTACTTGCGCAACCCGGCAGCCTGGCAGAAGAACTCGACACAATGTCAAAAGATCAGGTACAGGTGCGATATGTCGTTTCTGGGTGGTGATTTGTGTTTTATGTTTTCCTATCTATGATTTAGTTTTCTTTCACTAAAACTGTTATTTCTTTCTTTCTATTTGGACAATAGGTTTTGATATGCATTAGAGATGTCATAACATCAATATTATTGGTCGAGTAGTGCGTTTTAATTCAAGAAAGTTACATAGTAGCAGAATATTGGGTTTTACTTGAAATCGAAAAGCTCTTATATTTTAGAAATAAGCACTCGGTGACAGTAAACTATCGATGGAACGTTGATTGCTAGACATGTCTGTAATAAGTCTGAAGTCTTTTTAAAGCTGCACGTAATGTGCTTATTTAATGTTTGGCTGTCTAGGCCTTTGTCTAATACGGTTGTTTGAATAGCTCCAATGGTACTTCAATACTTAGCAAGCGATCAAATACAATGTCCACGCTCGAATATATGAAAACCAACTGTATGATTGAACTAAATGAAATATATACGTTCAGTGTTTGGCATCATAAACGTGTGACTGGTAAGGGACCGTTATAATTGTTTTTCGACAAATGTCCCATGTTTTACTGGAGAAGTAAAATTAATGCGTTGGAGGAATTCAGCTAACGAGATGGGTGAAAAACGAGGATCACCGCTGGCAGGTATTCTGTGGCTGCGTTTATTGCTACCCGCATTCTAATAATTGAGATACGAAAAAGCTTTTACTTGAAACTGCGTATATACGCAAAAAGGAAATGTACGTATGATTCCCTTACGACAAGCTAATACTACATTTGAACAAATAATAATTATTTAGCACCAATCAAAATCAACATAGTATTGCGATATTGGAAAGATTAGCCGAAACACCTACAGTTATTTTCGGACAACGCCCGGGATTATATCTTATGTCGGGCGTTCTCCATATCTGAATCATACTTGTATTAATGTCACTTCTTAAAACCAACGGACTGCTATAAACGTTTTAACAGCAAGGGCCATAGGCACCCTTGGGACTTTTGAGATCCCTTTAGGACTTTGGAGGCCATTTACAACGTTCGGGGCTAGACACCTCTCCTAGGGGGTAGGGGGAGTGCAAAGAGCAGCCTTATTAACAAGTGGGCGGAACCCCGTTTTCGCTCGGGCAGTTGTCAGTTTTCCAACTGCTCAGTTATCGTCGAAATAAACTTTCAGCGTTGATTTTTTATCTGTTCTTAGCAATTTGTTTTGTTAAATATCAGTTACTAATCAGTGCTTCATAATGTTGGCATACTATATGCACGCTTATGCCTAGCTTTATTTAGCTCATATTTACGCATTGTTGTGCCATAATGTATGATATTCTGTCCAACGTATGTAAATGTTCTTATTTAATGCTAGCTATCCAGTCTCTTTGTATTAAATGCGTTCATTCTAAGTATGGCCACAAATTGATCTCAGACGTTTTCGTCAAGATTACGATGCGAGGCTAGCAACAAATTCCGGTACGCCATTCCGCACCTACATAAACACCTGATATCGATGAGGCATGAGCTACGTTTAGCATAAAATACACGATAATGATTAACTAAGCACAATAGGTGCAGATGAGGTGGGGGCAAGAGGTCCTGACTGTCCTCTTTTTATTCTTTTATATAGTTTGAGTGATATCAAACCTAACGTTAGGTAGTGTTGCCGTGAAGTTTTCTGGATACATCTGCGCCCCTGACTAAACATGACATAGTTGCCATAATATATAGCTAAGGCTACGCTTTTCCATGTTGGATCTGTGCTTCAAGGTTGGATTTTATAACCAGACCCACATAGGGGTAATGTACTAAACTAGGAGTGTCCATTAGTTCAAAACTTCACAGCTATTTTCCCCCACATGGCTGCGTTCCAATGTACCCCATACCTGTCGCCGTTCTTTGCTCAGCGTTATAAATTATGTATGGAATTCATATATCACATTTATTTTAACGAATACCGATACCAAAACTCTCTCCATAATTTTTTAACAGCTATGACTCACTATTCTGCTGTCCAGCTTGTTTGTTTATCTTGCATGAAATTAGTATAGTCATCTACAATATTTATATCAATTTATAATATAGTAACTACGTCTCTAGTAATTCCAAAATTCTGATAAATAAAACTAGATGCTTCGCAGAGACTGTTGGGTTGGTAGCATTAATTTAAGTTTGCTTACATACATTATTTTAATATTTTTATACGAGAGGAGCGGCAATTATCTGCATTGGGGCAATGTTGATGTCACGCCGTATTGTATACCTAACGTAATGATTATAAAAACTGAGCATGTGCACCAAATCGGGCTTCAAAAGTTTTCATTATGTTATCTTGTATAATAGCAAAATTAGACATTTGAAAAATTTGGTAACATTCGAGTCATCTCGTCGAGGCGGTTAGAAATATTTCGGTTAGGCGGTTGCCCTTGGCACACAAGTTTTTTTGCCAGCAAATGTATAATTTTATGTATTATTCGAACATATTAATAAACAGATTCAAAAACCCTGTAAATCAACCGAGTTCACTGGATAACGGCTTAGGCTAAGATTAACATTTCACCCTAATTCTTAGCGTTATTACCTCCAAAACGCCGTACCTAGGGTCGCATACGTTGAGAAATTTTGACCTAAATCGCTTAGATCTTGTCTATCAAAGTTAATATTAAAAACAGGCTTATATTACTCTCAAACATGGTTTTTGATCCCCGCTTCTGAACAAGCGGTGATATATACATAACATTGCAATTGGAGACCCTTCCCTTAACTTTAAACACACCCATTAGAAACAGTTTAACTCAACACTTTGCTCGGTTGTAAGATTATTAGAGTTGCAACAAAATTTCACGAATATAATATATAACAAAATATTGTAACGCTAGCTATGTAATCTGTTTTGATAACTTTTATTAAAACACCGAAATTTTGATTTCTGATTTTTTACCTTTGATGGAGTATCCCGTTTGAACCTATCACAATCTATGTATGATTCAAACGTCACGTCCACCCTTGCCTACAACCTACCTAATATGCGGGCATGCGTATATTTAAGTTTTTAAATTCAGGAATTACAGGGTTGAAACCTGCATTTGTGCCGAATTTATGTATGCTGTTACATAGGATAAACCCAACTCCAAAAATAACATGTTTCTTAATTTTTGCTATGAATTTATAAAAATGTGGCCAGTATAAGTAACAGTTTTACAGTATAAGTTATCCTTTTCCAGTCTGTTTATAAAATTATACTTTCCGTAGAGTGAATTACAAATTCTTATCCCTGTGATGTATCAAAAAATTTCGGATTAATTTAACCCAATGTCCCGAATTTTACAATTTTTTCATTGATTAAAGTAATAAGGTTTCTTTGGTTTTCAAAACTTTTAAAATGATTAATCATGTTGCCTTCATTGTAATACTACATTGTTTCCCATATTATCTGGCGCTTTTAAGGGGATTGTTAAATTCGGTTTGTTTCCGACAGTACCATTTGTATAATTTGATTCTATTGTAAAATGAAAACGGTGAAAATAACAGTTTTTTCCAATTTTACAATAGAGAATTGTGCGTGTGCAGTAGGTTAATTGCAGTGGCCGGCTCGTATATTCTTCCGTTGCGAGTTTTCGGTTTTCTTATTATTTTATGAATTCTGCACTTTTTTCTGTTTATTAAAAGCCAATTAACCTCATTAAAAATGCGCCATTATAAGAATAACACATATGATAGGAACAATACAAGCCCTTATGCGTGCATACTAGCCTTAAATCGAGACGGCTGAACGCAATCTGGTTTAATCAGAAACACAAATCAACACAAAATAGACTTTGCAACATTTAATTTCTCCTGTATGGAGTTTACTGCGCCGTTTACTTTATGCTAAGTAAAAATTGAGACGACTGAGCAGAGCCCAGCTTAACCAGGCACACACGACATATCAATACAAAATAGACTTTGCAATACTTAATTTATCGTGTATGGTTTACTGCTCCGTTTACTTTATGCTAAGTAAAAATCGAACCGGCTAAACGGAGTCCGGCTTAATCATACACGCACATCAACACAAAATAGACTTTGCAACATTTAATTACTCCTGTATGGAGTTTACTGCGCCGTTTACTTTATGCTAAGTAAAAATTGAGACGACTGAGCAGAGCCCAGCTTAACCAGGCACACACGACATATCAATACAAAATAGACTTTGCAATACTTAATTTATCGTGTATGGTTTACTGCTCCGTTTACTTTATGCTAAGTAAAAATCGAACCGGCTAAACGGAGTCCGGCTTAATCATACACGCACATCAATACAAAATAGACTTTGCAACATTTAATTACTCGTGTATGGAATTTACTACTCCGTTTACTTTATGCTAAGTAAAAATTGAGACGACTGAGCAGAGCCCAGCTTAACCAGGCACACACGACATATCAATACAAAATAGACTTTGCAATACTTAATTTATCGTGTATGGTTTACTGCTCCGTTTACTTTATGCTAAGTAAAAATCGAACCGGCTAAACGGAGTCCGGCTTAATCATACACGCACATCAACACAAAATAGACTTTGCAACATTTAATTACTCCTGTATGGAGTTTACTGCGCCGTTTACTTTATGCTAAGTAAAAATTGAGACGACTGAGCAGAGCCCAGCTTAACCAGGCACACACGACATATCAATACAAAATAGACTTTGCAATACTTAATTTATCGTGTATGGTTTACTGCTCCGTTTACTTTATGCTAAGTAAAAATCGAACCGGCTAAACGGAGTCCGGCTTAATCATACACGCATGACACCAAATCGTTTGCAACAGTTAATTACTCCTGTATGGAGTTTACTGCGCCGTTTACTTTATGCTAAGTAAAAATTGAGACGACTGAGCGGAGCCCAGCTTCACCAGGCACACACGACATATCAATACAAAATAGACTTTGCAATACTTAATTTATAGTGTATGGTTTACTGCTCCGTTTACTTTATGCTAAGTAAAAATCGAACCGGCTAAACGGAGTCAGGCTTAAAAGTGAACACGCACATCAACACGAAATTGACTTGTTGCAACATTTAATTTCACGTGTATGGAATTTACTACTCCGTTTACTTTATGCTATGCAAAAATCGAGACGGATGGGCGGAACCCGGCTTAACCAGGCACACACGACATACCAATACAAAATAGACTTTGCAATACTTAATTTATCGTGTATGGTTTACTGCTCCGTTTACTTTATGCTAAATAAAAATCGCACCGGCTAAATGGAGTCAGGCTTAATCAGACACGCACATCAACACGAAATTGACTTGTTGCAACATTTAATTTCACGTGTATGGAATTTACTACTCCGTTTACTTTATGCTATGCAAAAATCGAGACGGATGGGCGGAACCCGGCTTAACCAGACACACACGACATATCAATACAAAATAGACTTTGCAATACTTAATTTATCGTGTATGGTTTACTGCTCCGTTTACTTGATACTAAGTAAAAATCGAACCGGCTAAACGGAGTCAGGCTTAAAATCAGACACGCACATCAACACGAAATTGACTTGTTGCAAGATTTAATTTCACGTGTATGGAATTTACTACTCCGTTTACTTTATGCTATGCAAAAATCGAGACGGATGGGCGGAACCCGGCTTA
>JASANE010017544.1:0-39738 GCA_030248225.1 Trileptium ribeirensis
GGTGTATGTCTGGCTTAGATTCGTATTGCTGAAAGAAGTTGCCTTTATTTTGCGTGAAATCGTTGCGCGACTTGTCTACGGTGTGCAGTTCGTGCACGCACTTCTGTGTGAAAGACGCATAAACGTTAGCGACACTGTGGATGAAACTCTTACAATCGTGTTCAAAATATTTGAACCAAATAAATAACAGCACCTTCTTGGGGATCCCTGATATCGAGGGTACATAACCCTTGATTCACCTACAATTTTCCTTTTAATCTTATGAACTACAGCATATTGCCAGAACAAAAAGCATTTGAATGGTGTGAATTGTTAAGCTACGCTCGCTGCTTATTTTTACCCATAAATAATTATTTAGGTCTGACCCAAAAAGGCTTATTAAAAATCATTTCCCAAATAAATTGTTTCATTGTATATACACCGGTCGAATCAACTGCGAATCCTTCACGACGTATTAAGTTTATAGCATTGTCTCTGGTTCAAGCTCTACTAAGACTATATCACTTGTTGCTGGGACGTCTCCCCCTGATCCACCGACACTAAACGCTTTCGTCTAACCTCTAACCACGTAACACGGTTGCACCATTATGCACTGGCGGAGCCAGAGATTTTTAATGGGGTGCTCTACCTCAACCCGTCCTTGATCAACCAATTGTTCTAACCCACCTTATATTTTTGATTTATTTTCATGTGTAAGGCCCAATGTAAGGCCCAACGCCTCAATGATGGCCCAACGTAAGGTCAGACGGGAGGGGGTGCTCGGACACCTCTACTCTGAACCCGCGTATCTCGTCACGGGTAGTTGCACCACACATTGACATACAATCTCAATCAGTATTATCCTTTTGATTTGCAGACTGTGAAGAATGCAGCTATTTAAAGCACGTCTACTCAACCATTTTCTCTATTTATTTTACCGGTTTTAGCCATTTTATAGACAACTATAATCCCGGCTAGGATCGAAACCAAAAATGACCATTGTTATTACATATAGCTGTTGCGGTATTCAAGTTTTAAGAATCCAAAAACATCATTCTTTTATCATTTTTCTTGGAAGTTCCAAAGGGTTTATATATATATTTTGGTTGCGTTTTGCTTTATATTCAGAAAAAAAGTCACTTTTTAACAATATAGTTAATTCCAAGCTTGAGTACGCATATGATTCCTAAAGGTTTTCTGTGATTTCTATCATAGAAGCTAAATATGAAACATTTTGAAACAGAATACAATGTATATGTATAATAGCAATCGAATGGAAAAATTTGATGTGTTGAACCCCACTCCAAAACGTCCTAAACGAGGAACCATTGTGTCCCAACGATGCTAAGATACGAGCCGTTTTGAAAAATAAAACATCGAACAAATGTATAATTGCATTATACAATTACTGAATATATTAGTACAGAAACACCTTGGTCGATGAATTACCAGAAATCAATTTGATTTAATAAGAAAAATTAAAAACCAAAAGAAAAAGGAACAAAACAGATAGGTTTTTACTCATTTGGTAGCTAGATAATTAAAAATATATTAATTTCAACGGTTAAAAACTTTTGAAACTTAATTTTAAAACTAAATTTTATGAATGTCTGAAGCTGTCTCCCATCCGAACCGACCCGAATTGCAGTTCACATTGCATCCGAACCGACCCGAACTGCAATTCACATTGCATCCGAACCGACCCGAATTGCAGTTCACATTGCATCCGAACCGACCCGAATTGCAGTTCACATTGCATCCGAACCGATCCGAATTGCAGTTCACATTGCATCCCACCCAGCTCAATCCCGTGTGTTCAAATTCTGCAACTATAGCATAAGGTGTATTCATTTTTGAAACACCACTACAATCACTAATTTCAGATCCTATAAAATGGTGAATGTAGTATTGAATCGAATCAAACGCATTGGGAACACGCTCTAAGCCTGCTCTGGTTCTATCGAAAGCGATCCGATTTGCAGTTCACATTGCATCCGACAAGACTCAATCCTATATTTTCAAATTCTGCGCCTACAGCATATCGTGTATGCAATTATTTCAATCACTAGATTCAGACGAATCGGATTGAACGCATTGTGAACACACAGTAAGTATCATACAGTCTCGCTGTCTGGTATGGGATCGGTCTTATGACAAATTTGCACACTTGTAGGATTCACTTAATGTTTAGCATACACTATAGGATGCACTCTTGATTATTTACAAATCCATTGTGGTCTTCATAATGCTACACCTATAGGCAATAAGTTTTATGCCAGGTCATAGTAATGGTGGGCTGTGGGAACATACCAGGCGCTGTATTTGCGTTGCTAAATAGCGCCAAACTGTTTTACATATTTTCGTCAGTTGACGTCATCACCGTTGTCGGTTCTTCCATGAAGTCGGCGGTACTTGGGTGTAGGCGTTGATTTGATTATTGGTCGTCCGCATCTCTTTGCAGCTCACCGGGATTTCTTCGAAGACGGCTTTGATTAATGTTGATTGGGATGTGAAAATTTGTACGCCGGTGAAATTCCATTACATAAGCCGAGATTTTACAAATTTGATCATCGCAGTTTTAGTTGTCGGCCAATCAGCTCACTCAGTACGCTACTAACTTTTGTTCTGTTGTATTGTTACTAGTAGGCAAAAATGTTCTCTACGGCACGAAAAAAGAAACTCCTGATGTTGTTGGAAAAATATACCGCAAGGTGCTTATGCGACTATGTGAAAGAGGGTTGTCGGTGAAAAATGATCTTACACTAATGACCAAATACCGAGGTAATGTGTTACGACAATGGTTTTGCTTTCAAAAATGCATTTATTTGCTTGATACACTGGAGATATGTCGTTGATGGTTGCGGTAAAAAAATGTTTTATTATTTTAAATTTAGTACGATGTTCTATGTTGTGTTGGATTTGGTGCACTGCACTATACAAGAACATTGCGGTTGATAAATGTGCTTTTGAACATGAAAACATGTTTTGCATTCAAGATAGAAAAATTTTTGATATCATTGAATAGACTACCCTGATCATGTTCCCCTATGTTTTACATTTATCACACAACCAGTGATTAGTGCGTATCGCTATGCTTACAGGATGCTGGAACATATAGTGTAAAATAAGTCGAGCGCTTGAGTGATATTGCACTTTTATAAATTTTAAAAACCATTTTAGTCTCGCAAAACTTGTATAACTCCCAAGCATAACCCTTCGCTGTCAAAACAAACAGTGATCTAGTGTTGTTACTTCATGTTACTTCATGGATCAATATGTCGTGTTACGGCAAATAAAAAACCTAGAGGGTTATAGACTGCAGGAATATATATAGTTTCTAATTTCCCTGACCGAAGTTAGTGCAAAGACTTAAAACAGAGCTTAATCATATTATTTATTTTCGGGCTGCTGTTTAAAAGACGTATCTCTTCCACGAATAGTAACAAAGTCAAAACACGTTTAAGTTGTAAGGAATATAACAACAAATAGTCACGTGATTAAAAAAGTATTCATGAGGCAACAGAGATAAATCGCTCGAAAGCCTTAAAATTGATTTGTCATATGTAACACAAGTTTTTATGCTACTCAACAAAAGCCTCTGAACACATTTTGAAAAGCCAAATTAATATTATCAAATACTACCTCAGAATAATATCGTGCATAAAGTCAACAGACCTATTTAAATAATTAATGTTATAATATTTTTGTAAGACATAACGTAATTTTACTGGAGTGTCTTGCATTACCACCTAGAATCTGCTTTATTCAGTGGAAATAAACCCCAGCAGTTACATCTACAGTAGAAAATTGCACATGTGGTCACACTACAAAAACAAATTCCATATTCCTAGAGTGGTACGCAGGCATTTCACCGACTGAGGCAATTCCTATGTAAATATGTACATCTCAAGCGCTCGACCCCTATTACACTAATTGTTGCAGTTTCCTGTAAACATTACCATGCACACCAGTCACAGGTTTTGTGATAGTGAAATATGGAGGAACACGATCAAGGGTAATCTATCTACTAATTGCAAAAATTTTTGTATCTTGAATGCAAAACCTTTTCATGCTCAAAAGTACATTTTTTCACGGTAATATCATCGTATAGCACCAAGCCCAGCACAACATAGAACATCGGACTGAATTGAAAACAATAGAATATTTTTCCGCAATGACCAATGTCTTCTGTATACTACTAAGCAAATAAATGAATTTTTCAAAGCAAAACCATTGCTGTAACGCCATATCTCGATATTTCTTTATTTGGTGCAAGTGCATTTTTCATTGACAACCCTGATTTCACACATTCGATTAGGCACGCATTTCCGAGCGTTACTTTTTTCCAATAACAATTTTTGGTTGGTTTCTTTTTCCATGCTAGTAAAGAGTTTTTCCTACTAGTATGTCATTTTTCCCAGAAAACGAATGAAACTTGTTAGTGCTATTGTTGGCTAAATGAGCCAAAATCCAAGAGTTAGATCATCAAAATTTGGCTAGTTTGATGTAAATTAGGATGAGCCGAAAATCATAGTTTCGAGTGTACGTGATCAGGAATTTCCAACATTAATTTAAGGGCTTCAATTCAAAATAAACTTGACCTTCCCCGACCTAGTTCTCTGTCTTGGCTATTGTGAAAGTAAATTATGGTATTTTGCGGAAAAACATGGGGTGTCCAAAAAATAAACTTGACCTTCCGGCCCTAGTGACTGTCGCCCAAATAACAAAGTGCCAAGCCAAAATTGGACCGCCGTGCTATGCAAGGCCGCGTAGTCTGCTCGGCGATAAACTACAAGCAACAAAGAACTCGAACGCACTGGTATTCTTTAACAAAGAGAGACACCCTGGCGAACGCCACTTCACGCTATCAAGAATTGTAATCGTGATTTGCGATCATGTGGCAACTACCGCAACCTCAATATTCGCACAGAGCCTGATCGTTACCCAAAGCCCAACCTGAACGACATCACTAATGAACTGTCAGGATGTCGAGTGTTCAGCAAATGCGATTACGATAAAGTATTTCATCAAGTTCCGATAGCACCGGAAGATAGCGAAAACACGTCCATTACAACACTATTTAGAATGTTCCTCCACAGACCACGCCATTTGGAATGCGAAACGAGTCACTAACGTTCCAACGTCTGATGGATGACTTATTCCGCGACATGACATTTGTCAAAATGTACATCGACGACACGCTCGTGGTAAGCGTAACCGATGACGATCATCGCGAACACCTTAACCGTGCATTCGCACTTCTAGACGAATACAGACTCACAATCAAACGAGTCAAATGCTGATTTTTCAAAGCGACAGTCTAAATTGTTGGTATCGCAGTATCAGCAGCTGGAATCATCCCACTAGCGATGTGATGTCGAGGTGATCAATTGATTCCCGCAGCCAACAATCCTCAGCAAGTTGCGACGATTCCTCGATCTTTGTTGCTTTTACCACAGATCCATCGAAGCACTCAGTAATTACACAGGAGTTTGACGAAAATAGTGAAATCGAACAAAGGATCGAATACCTCAAAGTCAATGAAAATTGAATGTTCCGATAACGCCGAAACTTCGTTCCGTACTTTAAACAAGGAAATCATTAAGCGTCTGGCGTTTGCTTATAATCAACGTGATGCTCAAATTGTCCTAACGACGGACGCATCCAACCAAGCCGCTGCTGCAGTTTAAATCATATTCCCAACGGCGATAGCCATGTCTTATAACTTTCTTTTCTCGAAAATTCAGCGACAGCGGACGGAAAAGTTCACGTTCGACCGTGAACTCCTGGCAATTTTTCTTAACCTCAAACATTTCCATTGGCTTATCGGTCATCCAGTGTACCGTAAGCAAAGACCATAAGTCGCTGGTCTTTTGTCTCAGCATGAATAATCTGAGCCAACAACAATGCCAATGGCTATCGCATATCTCCAATGTAGATATTACAATCTACATGTCGCTGGTGCCGAAAACATTATCGCCGATTGTCTTTCGCGTACAACGGTTGCTGCAATTTAGTTCCAGCGACGCTAATGATCGACGAAATGGCAAATGGTCAACCCAACCATCAATATCTGCATACCCTTTTTTAAAAAATGCTGCAGATCCGACCATTGTCGGTCAACGGCAAACAATCCTGGTACACTGACGAAGTTCGTTCATTCCTGCCTACAATATTCCGGCGACGCGTATATGAGTTTTCCAACTTCCTCTCGCATTCAGGCTATTGGTCGATGTTGGCTATAATTAGCCAGTCGTATGACTGGCCGGGTATTAGAAAAGACCTTCGCAATATGGGAGGGTGTCGGTTTATAAGCAGTTCGGTTTAATCGATCCTCCTCCTATAAAACTGGGGGTACGAGCTACCCCCACCCTGAAACATGGGGTTTGCGCATGACGACTCTCCTAAAATTGGGGGGAATAAGCTCACGTCATCAAACACGGGCTAACATTAGAGTGTAGGGAAGTGTCATACTCTTCTCTTATAGTAGTAGTGTCTATTTTATTGCTATAAACTTAACATTATAAAAAATAAACCATTTACTTGACATAAATTAAAATATCCGCTGACGCAAAAAATATATAATAATTTTTAGTTCTAAAAGATTAAAATATGATATTTTACAGTGATTAAAGTTGTCAAGATTGAAGTTTTAACTATAGACACTACAACTGCAGTTATAGTTTGAAAACAATCGGAAATCTCTGGAGACCAACACTGAAAGACTTTCAGAGCAGCGCAGCGGTTCAATGGTTGGTTTGTTTGATTTTAATCATATTAATCTCAATTATATTATAAATTAATATAAGATTTACAATTATTTTATTTTTTGAAAATGCTTATAACTAGCTCCTCTATAAACACCGAAGGAAACTAACTTTATATAATACACAGGTTAAAAGATATCAAAGCTAAATCTAAATTTCTTCTATATACATTTAGAGTAATATATGCAAAAAATTTCTACTTGTTTTCAGAACAACTTTAGATAAATGTTTATTTTACCATTGTCTCCACGTCACCTTTACGTCCTGAACGCTACAACATTAGAAAAAAGAACAGCTTAGTATGAGGAGGGCACCGCCCAGCATACGCTTGGGCTTACTATAAGGCTCATATAAGGACCTTTGCTAAGGCTATTAAACCCCATGCTTACGTTTAGCGTATCGTTAACGGAATAGGATGTATTTCACTTCCGCCTCTTTACATTTTATAATTTATTGGGAATCCAGTTTCTTGCTTCTGTTTCTGGGCTTACTACTATTGCTGGAAAACTCCGAAAACTGACTTTTGCTACAACAGCACTAACTCAATAATCGAAGATTTTTCCCTTGGACAAACGCTTATTACTTGTGTTTCTCAGCCCGATATATGCCAAGACCCCGCAAGTATGTGATATCGGTTGATCCGATGAATTTAGATAAAACTATTTATATCCACAACGACCGTTTATAGGTTAGTTCCCGTGACCTGTGCGTATCAGATCGCATGGTGTATCTATAGAATTATGCAAATACGTATATATTCCAAGGTTATAGGCGGTAGACGGCAGTCAAAAGTTCAACATTCTATAGTATCGGAACCTTTTATATAAAACTCATACATATGGCTCCTAAATTTAATGCGTGCGACGCATGGCCTCTATTATATATATATAGGCTATTTCTATAATTGTGCACTCTGCAAACTTCAAGGCTACCAGAACATTTTCAGAAGCCTGTGGAGAACAAAAGCACCGCCACAAAGAATAAGCTTCATGGTCATTGTGATATGCTGAACGCCAAAATAGATACAGTTTCACCATACTTTATTAACAAGTATATAATTGTGTCATTGTAACGTTGATTTCATTAACAATCATATAACTTGCAGCAAATATGCAGTAAAAAGATTTGTCAATGTAATGAAATGCAGCGTAACTTTTAGCAGCTGAAGTGAAATGTATGCTATACCGTTCTCGATACACTAAAGCTTAAGCTTGAGCCTTAGCCTAAAAGCTAAGATCCCTCCTATGTAAGTACTATATAGTAAAGCCAAAGTTTAAGTCGAGGCCATGCCGCTTCCCCCACGAACACCCATATTAAGTTGTTCTGTTTTGACAAAGATACAAATATCTGGCCCCCTAATGCTGACAATGGTCCACAATATCAATGATCATGAACAACGTATTTTTTCATGTATGCAAAATTGTCGAAAGAGACCCCCGCGGTAAAGGTTAATAATTAATGAACATCATCTTCCTCGACAATGCAATATCGAACCCAAATATATATTTCTTATTATGCTCTAATGCCCGATTACCCAACTTATATCCATTCTTATCACCACCATTGCCATTTGGCCAATTTTAGACATCCAAAGAGAATGTGCCTTTAAATAGATGCGTTTTGTGTGTCAATTTTTTCTGTCTATTAAAAATTTAATAAGCCAATTATAAATATCGTAACAGTTTTGGCTGCTCTGGCAATGATAGCAATAATGAAATGCAACGTTTTACTTAGCATATAGCCTGGTATCGAAGATGATATATATGAATATTTAACAATCTATAGTTTTAACCTAATCGCATCCAAGTTTCATGCTTACCGACAAGATAAAGAGCAGCTAATAGTCAAAATTTTATAAAGTGGTGTGTTCAATCTCGTCATCAAATTAATTACACTGTGATTAAGTGATGCGTTCACGTTACAATGTCACCGCTGTTTGGAACTTTTGTACCCCTGTAGTCGCGATCCTACTCAAATATCAAATTTAAATCCAAATATTGTAAAGTGATGTGTTCAATCTCGTTCGTCAAATTAGTTAGCATGACCTGTTTCCGCTTTGATCCGTAAAGTGTAAACTTTATACAGTTTCGACTCGTATACACAATAAAGTCAGTCTTCTTAAAAGCTTTTTTCTATTTCTACCATATGAGGAAAACTATAACCTATTAAATAGAAATTTGCCGAGCTGAAATAACTCTTTAGGTGGCAGGCAAGAATATGAAATCAGAAATCGAATTGTAAGTGAGTGAAATTAGATTTTCTATTTGAGCCAAGCCATTATTGTAAGAAATATATAGATGAATGAAAGTAATGATGATTTGAATAATCTATTATGAGTAAATGGTATTAATGAAGATTTATTTATATGTGACATAATAATATAATATTTATATGTTTATTAGCATACACTTTAATGTAGATAAAAGCTTATTTTCTCTATTAATATCTTAATATGAAACAGAAATACATATGTCATTTAATAAAAAAGAATTCGAACAGTTGGCTATAAAACTTAGAAACTGCGGTGTTTCTGTTTTACTACTGATAGCCTCAGAAGGGAAACTGATTTTATTATATGAGTAAATTTTCCCGTGAAACTGCAACATTTTCGAAAATTGTTCTGCAAAAAAATATTTTGTCTTAGTTTGCCTACGGTCTTGCGTTGCCTTCGGGTCTTGTCTTTTGATGAAGCCTTCGGTCTTGCGTCCTTTTATTTTACTACTGATAGCCTCAGAAGGGAAACTGATTTTATTATATGAGTAAATTTTCCCGTGAAACTGCAACATTTTCGAAAATTGTTCTGCAAAAAAATATTTTGTCTTAGTTTGCCTACGGTCTTGCGTTGCCTTCGGGTCTTGTCTTTTGATGAAGCCTTCGGTCTTGCGTCCTTTTATCTTGGGGCGCTCATAAAGGTTCAATTATATGATTCATCCAAACTCAGCGGTAGCAAATGTGGTCATTTGCTTAATATTACGATACAAAGGATATAGTAGATAACCATCTAATCACCAAAAAGCTATCTACTGGTTCTGACATCAGGAATGGTACATTTTACCTATAATTTTAGAGTGTAATATTGTTAGTTTGGTTTCGACTTGGCAAGGGATCGCTCTTATATGATTCCACAAACTGAACCGTGAAGTCGGTGTTGCGGTAAAAAAAACGTTTGAAAAGATCGGTTAATGAAAGGAAAATAAGATGAATCAACGTTATCCAGGGCCAGAGTTTTTTATAAAACCAAACCTAAGTATAAAGGATCTATGTCATACATAGGTGAAGTCCGAGGTTCCCAGGGTGATAGCGGGTATGACGGGGAGGCCATCGCCACAGTGTAGGCGCGGGTGTGGTCCTCAGATAAAATTTTGAAATTGCCTGACTTTTGCTTATTTTAATAGAATTCTCCTCGCGCCGTCAGCGCACGGGGGGCTTGACTTGATCAGAAGCCTAAGGACGGGACCAGGCTATTTCCCAGAGGAGATCAGCGAAGAGTCCGAGCCTCAGGGGACAATCTATGTGTATGTAGCGACATTAGTCTACACTAATTTAAGTAGCACCAATTACTGTTACTTTAGCCAACACGTCAATATGGTTATGGATTTCTGAATCCCTTAAATGAACTAAATTTGACCTTCATATGGACTTTAAGAGTCAAACTTTCTGAGTTGCAGTGTTTCTTGGAACCAATTGGTAATATCTGTATAGCACCCTGTTAATTTTACCTCATATACATTTAAGAGCCACGATTTCTGAGTTGCAGTGTTTCTTGGAGCCAATTGGTAATATCTATTTCTATAGCACGATTTTAATTTCGTGTTTCTGACCAGTAGTATAAAGCTGCTGTATCTACTAGCCTTAATTGTGTGATTTAGTCATTGGTTTCATCCTGAAATTCGGCGTTCTAAGTATCTTTGCTTCCATATAAACAATTCTTTATTTCCAAACACTATGGGTCATTGTAGAGTCATTTTATTTTCAGTCAAATGGGAACGAACAATCAGCTTTAATTGCCCTGTTTGACCAGTGAGCGGCGGTACTTTGAACGGTCATACTCCAGCAGCGGCTTGAACAATTGAGTCTATTAATCGTTATCGTTTATTTGGATTGCTATTTTGCTGTTTAAACTTGAAACCACCGAAGCTATTAAGGCAGCACCAGTTTTGTTCTGCAATTTAAAAATTTGTTGTGTCTCTTCGAGATTTTACACTTGTACAATGTCGTTCTAATTCGTGATCGGAGTTAAATGTTTGTGATAGGGGAAATCAAAAACTTGCTAATCTAACTAATCATAGAACGCATAAACTGGAATCTTTCAATTGCTTTATTAAAAATAAACCAATTCCGCAAAATTTTGTAAGGCAAGATTCCGCTGTATTTGATAGGCACCGCCTTAGAATATAAAAAGCACCAGGTATACCGAAATGACCCGATATGAATTTTTGGCTATTCGGTTACACCAAGTGTCTACTCCAATATTTATAACATCGGCTATTGGTGTCCAATGTCCGCCTGCTTAATGGCCGGACGAGGTTACTTGGCTCGGAGATATCGGGGTGCGTTAGGGTAAGGGTAACTGCCGTTGCAGAATTACAGAAAGTTCCCCAATTTTCTCCAATTTACACAATTGTTTGCTAATTTTTTTGCGGGGTGTGGGAGAGAGGTGGTGCGACACGTCAACACCAGATAGCCTTCTGCCCCCGTTGAGCTCCCTGCTAAATATTTTCGAACAGCTATGACACATGCGTAAAGATCGGCAACAAAAGCCGACACGAACCAGGTATCCAGTCTTCTTTCATTGGTAAGCGAATAACTGCCATAAATCTGTTGTTGCGAAAGTCATGTAGTTATTATCCAAATAGAGCGGATGGGATCACATCAATCATGTTTAGACACAAGCCCAGGGATTTCGACAGGGGAAGGTACTTGGATGTCGTACCCCCAGTTTGATTTTGGTGAACCCCCCCAAGGTTACATCTGCAACAAATCTTTTCTATCGTCGTCGTCGTTGTTGTTCGCCTTAGGCCAGAACTGGCCCGTCAGGCTCTCGTCGATCCAGCGCAGCTCTCCTCGTCGGTTCTAACCCAGCCGTCCACTCGCGGATATTATCGATCCAGTCACGTCTCCTTCGCCAACCTTGCCGACACCCTCAACTTCACCCTCGACAGTTACCAGCACAACACTCCCAAACCTCCGTTTCCAATGACAGTACATCCGAATTTTCCGCTTTTGACCTGCTCGAGCAGCCCCAGCGACACCCCCGCCGCACCGCGCGCATACTCGTTAGTCCGTTTCTCCCTCCAGCTGATCCGCAACATCCTGCGCAACACCCATATCTCAAATGCGCTCAGCTTTCTATACAAATCGACCTTCAAAGTCCACCTCTCGCAACCAAAGAGCGCGACAGACCACACCAGCGCGCGAACTAGCCGCACTTTGAGCTTGATTCCGATCGCTGACTTCCATACCGGGTACAGGTCGACACATACCTTTCGGCCCATTGCAATTCGAGCGCGAATGTCTTGCTCGCTGCTGCCTAAAGCATTTACCACCGATACCCAACACAAGACCGCTGTCTTTTTCTATATGCTATCGTTATATTACTATGATGAGTTGATATCCAAGATGAGCGGGTGACCCCAGGGCCGCCGCTAGGATGTCCGTGGCCCCCCCCCCAGCAGGCTGCGAGGCCCCCCAGCAGGCTGCGAGCCCCCCAGTAGGCTGCGAGGCCCCCCCCCCCCCAGCAGGCTGCGAGGCCCCCAGCAGGATGCGAGGCCCCTATCACATTTCTTAACTAATGTAATCGTTTTCCAATACACTTACTTACCTTAAGATATTATACTCTAAAAATCTTCAAAGACCGTGTACCCTTAAATTTGAGAGCTGTTCCTTAAATTAAGATAGTATGCATGGTCATAATTTTATAAACAGTCTTTGCAATATTTTAAAAGCATCCTTATAGCCTGCTCCTTTGTACGTTTGCACTTTGAAGCACCACTTTCGAATACCCGTTGACTCATTTCACGAACACATATTTCACATATCAAAATTTAATATTATTATGAATAAATTATAACAAAATTACTAATACTAATATTTATTTTAACCGTCAAGACTTATCACGTAGATAACCCGGAATATAACCAGGGGCCTCAAGGCCTCTACTAGTTTATTTCACACCAAATGCTATACATTAGTTGCATAGACGCTGACCTAAATAAATTTTCGTGTATGTCCGTAAAACAGGCACCCAGTAAAAACTCTAACTTTGAACCTCGGAACGGTTAAACTCATACTCACGATTAGGCTTCTAAACTCTGAGGTTACCTTTGTATATCGTGTACATTTACTTTGCGAAAGGTGCTTGAGGTTGTGCTGCGGCTCCCAACTTTTTCACCTTTTCACCCAGAGGCCATGAGATGAGGCCCCTGTAAGGCGCGAGGCCCCCCTAGGGGGGTAGGGGGGTATTAACGGAGGCTCTGGGTGACCCAGGTTGGAGTTTTCCGGTGACGGCCCTGCAAAGCCCTCGAAAAGACTGTGAATATCAAGGATTTTAGTAGATAAATACAGAGTTTACACACCTACACCCCCAGCCGGCGGAGGTCCGCGATCTTGTGTTGGGTATAGGTGGTGTTTGTTCGCAGATATGTATAAGTATATATGTCTTCTGTGTGTATATGCATATACACAAACATACACATATATACATACGTTCATATACATATTTTAATTTTTTGATCAGAGATGGATATTGGTTTACCATGCAGACATAGTATATACGCATACCGATATCATTAATAATATATACACATATAAACTTAACTTATAGTGTATTTTAAATATATATATATTCATATGTTTGTAAACACATAAAACTTATCGGCAGTGCCAAGGGCTTCATCAGACATCTATAGACTGCTGTGACGTTTTTCATTTATTACTTATAAATAGAAGTACAACGAAACACAACATATCCAAACTACCGATAATATATACAAGACCTTCATTCATTACCATTCGCTTCACACAATATTGACGTACCAATTGATAATTTCGTTGCTGGTCATGAACCGGCCGGCTGGTCATAGATGAACACTGTTATCACAGTATTGCATTCTGTAACCACACAAAGTATGCAGCCAGCTTCTCCTGTCCATCCCCAATAACCTATTTGTTGAACATCTGGAAATGCTCCACCCGATTATCTCATCTCACGAAATGGCAGTCGCCATTGAATACCTTTTCGTAGATATTTGCTTTGTAATAGTCGATGAAAAGTGAGTTACTGGGAATTTGATGTACTTGTTGCATCACACTACGCCAGCTGAACGCGCTGTGATCGGGGTTCTGTAGTTTAGCCGTAGCGTGCTAGCCTTGCAAGCTAAAGGCCCGGATTCGAATCCCGGCTGTTCCAATGAATGATCGCTCGTGGATCTTTTCACTGACTCCCTCAACTTCTTTATTTGATGTACTTGTTTAACTACGACACATCTATTTAGCAAAACATGAGTTTTAACTACCATCATATACATATATGCTTAACAGATATCCAAAATTAAGCAGTGACGGACATAGACACAATATCTAGAGTGTTTTAATTGGTTTTCCTAAAACCCTCATCATGACAGTAAGTAAATATCTTTCTCAATCAGTAATTTTTTCGTTCACAAAACGTTTTTGTGTCTGTCCTACCTATTTTGAAGTGGGTATACATTTAGTTTTTCTTGGGTGTTTATTTGTTTACCCGACAGCATTATTTTTATATAATTCGGATTTTTGTTAGCGGAAGACAAGTTTGAGAGCCGTTTTTGAGTTTTTTTTCTGATTTTTAACACAATTTTACGCTTTCTTTTGTAAATATTGAGCATAGCCGTTGACAACCATAAAAAAAGTAACCAAGTTATAGTCCGGTATAATTATCCATAGTTTTATGTTAAAGATTGTTGTTGTACGTTATGCCCGGATATTCATTGGACGGTACTGGGGCTTTTCTGAGTGGTGCCCGCACTAATTAAATTTTTGGAAATTTTTCCATTCATATTTTCCTAAAATGTTAAATTTTTAGAAATATACTGATTTTTCGTGAACTATTTATAGCGCAATATGGTATCTTTAAATGACAAGTATTCACTGATCAGTGATCATTTTGCGCTTTCTATTTCCTAAGCGTTGCACGACAGAACATCGTACACCCAATTTTTTTAACATCCATCTCTACGATGTCTAAAGTCTACGTCAGAATTAGGTTTTAACATATTACTATTATGCGTAGGTAAACATAAAAGTTGATCGCGCCCACTATCCTGTTTTGTAATCAGCGATACCTAATCCAACGCTTTGATACGGAAAAAGGTTGAATTTCATTCGGTTTTTCGCTAACCGAAAATTCGTTAAAAAATTAAATCCAACAGCCAGAAATTATACCTTGTGTTCGACCAAAATTTCGGTGTTTTCAATTTGCCGGAATTTAGGTTTCCTAACGCTTAATCGCTCAAGTTTATATTATTCAGTGTTCGCGAACAAATTTAATACAAAAGTGATATCGCAAACAAATCGATCCTATAGTTAAGCTCCTGACGTTAGAGAACAAAACCGGTTTAATTTAAATTCGACAAATTTCAATTCTCAAAAACTTGGGTAATTTTACATGAATTTTCGCGGACACAAAATGCCTAAATTTCAATCGCAAAACAGAACTTGTGTTCGCGAACAGTTTTGCTCCGAATTTCAATTGACTAAAAAGCGTTCATCAACAATTTTTGTACAAAATTATAAAATAAGATGGATGCAGGATCACCTTAAGTTGATTCGCGCATTAAACTTCGAAATGTCAATGATAGTAGTAGGTACCTATAAATTTTATACGGTATTTATGGAGAGCAATAAGGGGTTTTAGTAGAAAGGTCCGGCAACGTAACACAAGGTTGCGGCATACTTTGTGCCACATAGACGCAGTGGCACACATCTGGGCCATGGCTGTCTGCGATGCAAAATATGTCTGATTTCACCATGCCAGTTCAAGAAATATAGCCCATCGGTAGGCTGTCCTATATTAATTACAGTTTTCCTGTGGGTTTTTCCAGATAATTGTGAAAGCTTCCAAACTAGCCAATATATGAGTGGAGTTATAGTTCTCTATCGTCTATCAGATATAACCTGAGTAGATATAGCAACTATGTATTTTATATGGTAATAATAGCTCAATGGTGAGTTTAGTCTCCAAGTCGAAATATTTAAAATCATGGATGCGTTAGCCCATGTCACCTTTAGGTGCCAGACGTTATAACGTTAGAAAAATGAGCAACTTAGAGCGGGGGTTCGGGGTGCGGCAGCCCCCCGACTTAGGCTTAGTACATTGGTCATATAGTAACCTTAGGTTAGGTTAGACTAAGGCTTAGGCTGAGTATATCAAGAACGGCATAGCATGCATTTCACTTCCGCCCCTAAAGGTTACATTGGCCCATGCGTTCAGCGAAAGTTACGTTTTTGCTGATGCTACTTTATTATTAGACATAAAGAGTATATAAGATACGTTTCGCAACATGAGTGAAATACTTTGTAATAAAATTAAAATTCACATAATATGACAGCCACAGCAAATGATGTGCCAACTGGCACACCAATCCCGTTTGCGCACCAGCACTAGTAAAGGCGCTGTGTTTGAGGATGTCGTGAACATTTGCGTTTAAAGTTTAAAGCCAGAATAATTCTATTATATACGGTAACAACGAACCTTGAGATCGACGGATTTATTAGTAACATCGTCGTCATGGATTTTTCTGTTCGTTCTTATAATCCATATGTATTTGCAATGAAACTCATGTAAAACAAATAGTCTATTTATGCAACTAATGACATGTAAAACTTTTTGAACAATTTATATATACATCGCATGGTTTTTGGAACCTTAATTGTTTGAAAACCTCCAGTGGTGCTACAGTTAAATCTGAGTTGTCTGAGTGGTTAGCAAGATTACAAACATTTTATGGCAGGCTGATGTCCACTGTGAAGCTATATCCGCAAATACTTGCAAAACCGCTAAACTGACGACTAGTTTGGCTGTAATTTTGTCTTTTTGTTGACCAAAAGTTTTTTCAGCCTCAAAAAGCAGAACCAAGATGAAATCGAAATATAAACGGAAATTACAGGAATGGGAAACTGTTTGGGAGCAGTTCTCACTCATAATTTATAGTCTAAAATTCCCTGAAAGCGCTTCCTGTAGTGATCACACAAATAATAATCACTGCTATCGAAACGTCAATTCGCTAGTTAGAATATCATCACAATATCCTAACCGTTTCAAGCGGGTACATGGTGTAGTTGTTAGCACGACTGGTGCGCACACGGAAGGCCCGGTGCTCAATTCCCGGTGGACCCATTGTTTAGCTTGAGCGGAATTTAACAAAAATAACTAACATAACTTACAGTTCGGACTCTTAATTTATACTCTAAAATTTAAGCATAGCTATAAACTGCCTGACTCTGGTTAGTCCTGAGTCGCTCCAATGAGCCAAGCAGAATCGTAAGCATTAAAGTATCATAAATATTGACACGACTTTTACGCTGGCCGACGAGTCCTTGTATCAAAACCTTATGTTTTTCAGCCAAAAGTTCTGATTTTCTTTATATTTGTGATATATAATTTAGGAGTCCAATTCTAACTGTTTCAAAATTGTAATTTGATTTTAGTGACGTTCACGAATCGGTGTCAGAGTTGTTGCTAGGGTTAAAGTGTTGACTATTGCTGGGTTATAATTTATAATTATTTTAATATACTTATTAATATTAATATTATGATGTATATTATATATTATACATAGATATATATATATACCTATGCTTATATATAGACACATATATCTCAACTTTAAGGGCACCGAAGCTTTAGCCATATCTTTCAAAGTTTCGTTATACAAATATGATGTATATTTACCAAATGCCTATTAGACACCAAGATATTATGGTCCAGATCAGGATGCTGTTTGACCCGCTCAAGCTTCTAAGTCATCCTCAAGGTGTCGTCGATAGCACTCTATCTCTATCCCTTCTTATTTCAACGTAGCTTTGACGTAATTGTCAGTTTCAGCACCAGAATCATAAGTTGACTTCAAGAGCGGACCATAATGGAGGCCAATGAGGCCGCGGCTTCAGGTCCCGCGGCTCCAAGGGGCCCGTGGCGATTTTATTTTTTTTAAATATAATTACTAATATTATTTAGATATTATTAGGTATTATTAGATTATTATTAAATATTATTTAAATATTATTAGATATTATTTATTAAAATATAAATAAAATGTGCTATCCATATTACAAGTGTTTCTTTATATTTTGGGACCCGCAAGAAAAATCAGCTTCAGGGCATGATCCGCCTCTGGTTGACTTTAAATTAGGATTGGCGATTCTACATTTGGGTGACAAGTATAAGCCGGTGGCCACAAAACATTGAGCCTAGTAAAAACGTGTTTCAACATTTAATTCTAATTCTAGCGCAAAAGTTTATCACGATTTTGCAACTATTTCACTGTATTTCTCTTCTAAAGCATAAAACATAATCTTATGAGTTGTTCTCTCCATAAAAACATATAAAACTTTCCTTTCATAAGTAACGTTACATAATGTTTCGAATCGCGGCAAAAAACAGTTCTGATTTAGTAATAAATGATAGCGGTTTTGTCAACTTTTAGTTTATCTTTTTGACACTCAATCTTGAGTAGGAGTGTCATTTTCCGTGCAGTGTCAGTAAAAATAATTTTCTAGTTTGCATTTAATATTGATACGAATTTCAGTTTTAGTATTCATGAACCACTAATGAATGTCTAATGTACAAACCAGAAATATGGAGTTTGCTGACCTAATTACAACAACAGCGCTAATGAAATTTAATTATTAAACTATAACCCACTATAATTTATTTCAGTTCTGAAATGATTTAAGCTCGGCCACAACGTAGCAAAAATAGAAGGTACTTTTAAAAGCATTAGATTATTTTATAGCCACCAGAAGCATTTCAGAGACTACTAAAACATATATTTTAGATACATTAGTATATAGTCTCAAGATAGTGTAGCTATTAATAACACAAAAACAAGTATTTATGTAATATTAACGTAAATCGTAGGTGTCCGGGTGGGGAGGTAGGGTCACAAGAGGCGACGCCCCCCTCAAGTCATCTTTAGCCTCCACATTTAACGCCTCAGGTTCGCAGGAAATTTTGAAAAAATTGACAAAAATTGGGGAAAATTTAACAAAAACTGAGAACAATTATGAGTTTTTTTTACAAAATTGCACAAACGCTCGGCGTAAATTATGCAAGAGTTGATTCACAGGTTAGCTGTAACTTTGACATTATAAATTATTGTTTACACAAAAACCAACAGTGTTAATTCATGTGGTTTGTGCAAAAATTTGCACAGTATAGGAGTTGCTGACATTTAGTAATAGAGAGATTACTACAAACTAGTTCTTTCACATAAAACTGTCGTTTAAAAACTTCTCAAATTTTAAATATCTTATCAAAAAGGTTTTCCGATATAGCATAAAAAATAAACCTAAAATATGAAAATAGGCACGGATAATCACAATTTGGTCTCCATATATTCTACAGCTAAGTCAACAGGTTGTGACAATGTTTTCGGTCGGGTTAAAAATTGCAATAATGTTTGCACTGCATCGCCGCTGTGCAAAATTTTTGTCTAAATTGACGTATAGTCACATTTACCATAACTTTTTCACAAAAGATATTATCAAACATGAAACTCTGGAGCACAAGTCTATAGCAAAATATAGATAGTACTTCACTACCTGAGATTAGTTTCCTTATACTAATGTAAGCTAATCCATCGTGGTCTGGATTCCATGCTTTGACTAAAATCTACGGGTCAATCGCGCCTGTCTAAAAAGTGGTTTAATAATTTTAAATTTTATTAAATTTTATATAAAGTCAATTTTAAATAGAAGTAGTGTAAAATTTTAAACTTTAATTTCGAGTAATTTCCATTTTAATTTACAATTATAAGCCAGCTTCGTTCAAACGTGATTCAAATTGAAATTAATTAGAATTGAATTAAAAAATTATGTCTTTGCTTTGTTTTAATTTGATTTAAATTAAAATTATTTTATATTTTAAACTTAAAATTATAAGTACAGTATTTCTTTTTAAATTCGATTTATATTGCAATCAATTTACAATAAATTTAAAATTTTATATTACCCCATTTAAGTTTGATTCACCTAAAATTTGCTTAAATAAAATTTAAAATTTTAACTCCGTTTAAATTTTGTTTAAATTAAAATTAATTTAAGTTTTAAATTTAAAATTATATATTAGTTCCGTTTAAATTTGTTTGTATTCTGGAAAAAACTTTTAATCAATTGATATAACATTTGTAACGATTTTATAAGAATATTTTATGGTAATTATTACATCTTTGTTCACTATGAAATTACTAAGACTTATTGGCTCGTCGCTATATTCGAATCATGTTATTAGTCCGATATCATCAATAAGATATCAAATATATATCGTTCAACTGACAGTGTTTGTTCAATGTTGTCTCGCCTATGTCGACTACAGTTTGCTCAAGTATAAATCAGAAGTGAGTGAATAGAATTATCGCCGCATGGACTTTACACCAGAGATAAAGTAATACTAGCACAAAAAACTGATTCCTAACAAGCGACCCAGATCACTAAGGGATCTCTTTAGGGGGTATTAGACGATTGGGGGCCCAGAGACAATGGAGCCGTAAATGAAAAGACGGTGGGTCCCTTCCATTTATTTCCCTCAAATGGGACAGAGTTCAATACCACCCCTCGGGTTGGTGCACTCAACAAACAGTTGTTCACATTCAGATGAGTCCTAGATTGCACATCACTCCTAGACATACTCTATATACGTAATACAGCTTCAAATAATTCGCGAACCATTACGAGATGCGTCCAACAAAGATTGTTAAAATTCAAGACCGTTTTTATTTGGGACGTTGGAACCAATGGTGTCCCAGTGTTCGTGGTTTCAAATGAGTTGATTGAAATGGACCTGCTCTGGAAAAGGTTATATTGAATCGACCAGACCCTAACGAGTTTGGCCAACATTAGTTTGTTACCAAAATTACTCAATGGCGAACATCCGATTAAAGTCTAAGAAAACGGTATTCGAGGAGATTTGAGAAAACTTAAAACCGATCAGATTTGACTTCCCAAATCAAAACAGCTATTAATTTATACCTACTTTGTCTACAGACCTTGCAGTATTTTCCGAGCAAGATAATATTCCATAAAAACGTTTATACTTTCGAAATTTAAGGCTTTTCAATCTTAAATGAGCAAAATCAATTCTGTTAACAAGCTCATTAAATATTATACGCCACATTTTAGCTCGAAAACGTGAAAACCTTAATTTTTGGAGTATTTAGGCCACAATTCCAGATTGGGAATTTAGGCCACAATTCCAGATTGGGAATTTAGGCCACAATTCCAGATTGGGAATTTAGGCCACAATTCCAGATTGGGAATTTAGGCCACAATTCCAGAATATTGGGATCTAGGACAGTTTCACTCTACAGCTGAAGGAAATGAAGAAAAAATAAGCCAAAAACACCAATATGTCACAGTTTAACATTACGCGCCGGAATTCGCGAAAGTCTTCATTCCCCCATACACTCATATAAAAATATATACTTTGTTAAGTGATACCTATAACCATAATTAATCATACAATTAAATCACTTATTAACTAGTAACTTTATCGGGATTGCACAGCGTAGTGAAGTGTACAAATCCAACACCGACAATAAGTTTTACATGCCCGAAAATCCACAAGTGAAACTTTTTAGCCGCCTAGGATGTCAGAACAAATTTTCGAATTTTGGTCGAGGAACCACGAGGGTGCCATACCTCAAACCCTATAACTCTAGAACCGGAGCCTTAATCGAAAAACAAAAAAGTGGCATCGGCATTTATCATTTTACTATGAAATAAAACCAACCAGAAAAAAAATTCTAAAGTTAACATTAAAATAACCTTGCTTCCGTGAAGGGTACCAAAATGGGGTAAAACACCCCCATTTTGACCTCTGACCCCGAACCATCGGGGCGCCATACCCCTTACCTATGGAACTATATGTCACAGGGCAAAGCCAATACCGGCAACGAGTTCCCATAAGCGGAAACCACCAAGTAAAACTTTTCAGCCGCCTATTACGTCAGAACAAATATTCGAATTTTGGGTCGAGAAATCATGGGTGCGCATACCACCGTACCTCAAACCCCATAACTCCAGAACCGGAGGCTTAATTGAAAAACAAAAAAGAAGCATAGGCATTTATCATTTTACTACGAAATAAACCCAACCGGAGAAAAAATTCGAAAATTAACGAAAAAATAACCTTACTTCCGTGAAGGGTACTAAAATGTGGTAAAAACCCGTCTTTGTGACCTCTGACCCCCAAACCAGAGGGAGTCATACCCCCGTGCCCATAGAGCCATATGTTGCAGAGCGAAACCAACATCGGCAATAAGTTTCTCATGCCCGGAAACCCCTCAATAAAACTTATCAGCCACCTATTACCTCAGAACAAATATTCGCGATTTTGGGTGTAGAAACCATGGGGCGCCATACCCCATTTATTTCAAACCACATAACTCCAGAACCGGAGCCTTAATCGAAAAACAAAAAGAAGCATCGGCATTTATCATTTTACTATGAAATAAAGTCAACCAAAGAAAAAACTCGAAATTTAACGTAAAAATAACCTTAGTTCCTTGAAGGGTACTAAGATAGGTAAAACCCCTAATTTTGACCTTTGACCCCGAAACCAGACATCAAGTCAAAAACGCTTCTGCCTAACCTCTGCTTTCCTTTAACGAGAGAAGGTAATTGTTGTTTAAAATTACTTGCAGCATCACTACACGGTAAACCGACTATGCCGGTTCGAATGAGTCCAAGATCATGCTAATCGGTTAAGCCTTTCTCGAGTTATGACTGATCACACACAGAGAGAGAGACGGAATTTAAAAGGTTTCACCACTGCAATGCGTCGCTCATATTAAGATGCGTGCACTGACTGCACACGGTTGCGCGAGAACCGAAGTGCTCATTACACTGCAGTTGTCGTTACACTGTAATGACAATACTGTCAGTCGCTACAAGCTTCGTGCAACAGCTGACATTTCTGGACGATGCTTATAGCGACTATATCAATTGATGTTACACTGCTTGTAACAATGTTTAAAGTTGCACTCGCAGCGTAAAGACAGCAAAGATTGCCGAACGATGGTCGAGGAATGGGATCTTGGCACTGCAATTGTAACGCAAACCGCAATAGCTGTACGCTAGTGCAAAAGACAATTGAGAACAACGCACCCCGCGTTTGTTACATGAACCCGAATTGTTGAACGCTGGTAGGGTAATGAGTAGTTGCGCTTCTTTCCCTGAAATCAAAGTAGCTGCACGGCCAGTACTAACTTCATGAGCGCTGCGCAATGAGTACGGTTGTACAGAATACTGCTCGTCGGCCGTATGAAGTGAACATAACTTGGCATAACGTGGATATCTTTTCGTGCATCCAAGTATTGTTACACCAAAAATATGAACTGCTTATTGTAACATTGCTGCAAAAAGGAAACTGTTAGATGTGTAAAATTGTTATAAATGCTTAGGAATCCAGCCGTCCTTGGTATACGGTTAATCAAAATAAGGGACAATAAACAAAATTATGTGAAGTATTGGCGATACTGGGAAAATTACGAACTCCTAAATATTTACAAAAAACACTGACATCCTTTACTTACAACCCACGTCCATTTGTAACATGTTACTCTATAGAAAACTTGAAATTATTAGTTTATATGGTGTTAAATGAAAATAAATAGAGGTATACTATAATTTTATGATCAGTGAAAATGTTGGGAAATACGTGCCCGTCAGCTAGATTATGAGACGGTTTACCGATCGGAATGCTATAAATGACACTAACATGTAATACTGCTCGTACGGTTTCAGTAAATGCAGTTCATTACCAAAGAAGCCGTTTTTGGCTGCTTTGCAAATATGTTACTTTGTTCCAAGATTTACAAAGTTTACAAGCGCACGCGCTGGCTCTTGACGCAATTTCTACTAACCAACTTATAGCTATTAAAAATCCACACTCTGCTATGCATATCAAATTGGACCGGTTCAATTCTAACCAACATCACAGAATTATGAAAGTGTAAAATAGCTGATGCCAAGCATCGACTTGGTTTTTTATGTTAAAAACTCCCGCAGAGTTAAGATGAAAAAGTCCTATTGAAATTATTTGTCCTACTTACGTTGCAATGGGAAAATTAGCTGAATTAATCTTTTTTGTTTCGTTTTGTTTTGGAACTGAATCTCAGCCAAAGTTTTTTGGTGACAGATATTTTGTCGATAGCTTTAGAAAACAAATTGGTGACCTCAAATGCTAAAGGGTGTTCACACGCTCAAACTTTTCGCTCAAATTTTGACCAGAACTGGAGCTCAAATTTTCATCAAGAATTGAAAGCATCCTTTTTCCATGTTTGGTAGGTTGGAACGTGTGGGCACTATTTAAATTTTTGAAGGATGCTTCTTTAGTCAATCATCGACGAGATGTATTTCGTGAAAAAGTTAGAGCTGAAATTTTATTCTCAAATTTTGAAATAGCACAATCTACCTTTAAAAAATCACGGTCAAATTTTGAGCTCAAACTTTGAGGAAAAGTTTGAGCATCTGAACAGGTCTTAAACTATATTCCTGCAAACAAACTAGCTTTAAACATTCTTTGAAAGCATAAACCCTACCTTTGAATATTACCCAAAACATATAAATTCATCGCATGTTTGTGGCGTTGGAATTGTGGGGCCTAGGTATGCTCCGGGCTTGCCAAATTTTGGTCGCCCGAGTGTACCTATACACAGATTTTGAAACCAGGAAGGACATTCGCCTCGCCCTGCCTGATGTCCAACTGACCAGCCACTTCCTACCCAGTAACTTTTTAAGGAAACAAAAAACCACTGGCATACATAGCTAAGGTGAACTCTGCACTGAAGATTATTGTTTTCTCGAAATTAACAGTTGATTTCCATGTGAAACTGGTCACGAATTCAAAAATGTATGTCTGACGAATTACGTCATGTCAAAGGAAGCCGCGGTGTTCTTCTGGTATCTCTCTAATATTTCTACAATAAAAACTCTCTAAGCTAAGCATTTCCAATAAGTGACAATATTCTTTTGTAGACGTCTTATTTAATTTTTTGCCTAACTAAAGTTAATATCGTGTATCACGACTCCAAAATATCCAAACACCGTCTATAAGCATGCTAAAGTTTACACTTTAAATCATAATACACCGCAACGACTGTTCGTTGCATTGCCGTTGTAAAAAGTGTTGTAGCAACAAACCGCGAATAAAAAATGATCACAAAGCAAGCTGTATGAACGACTAAGATGGCAACAGATCACATCGACAATTTTTCGTTCTCAATTCTTTCGTGAGCTTTGGTTTGGTAAAATTGTATTCATTATAACCGTTGGGTTGAAAACCCTAAATCACATCAACCATTAACTCAGGGACCACTGCTGTGTTACAAAAGCGCGATAATTTCGTGTAGGAAATTGGGCAAAGCGAAAACAGCCAGTGACGGGGGCTAGAAGCCCAATGGTAGTCACCCTCAATAAGGTTCGTTGGATTACGAGTACTTCTTCAAAATACATCTATCACTACATTTACCTTAAATGTGAAAGAATATTTAATATTTTATTAAATTACTAAACTAGTCATGCAAACTTATGTTATATTTGATCAGTTTATTTTTGGCATGGACAATGCACCTTTCACCCCAACGATCCAAGCGGAGTATCTCGTACTTACTGCGTTTCAGCAGCGCGATTCCGCTGGAGAACATTGTCTTTAGTATCCGGAATCTGGTGGAATGGAAATTTTAAAAAAGGTCGACTCTTTAAAAGCGAACTTTTTTTAAAACAAACAGTCGACATTGTCGGCGCAGAGGAAGGGCTCAGAACCCAGGACCCCTTGTCAGTGCGCCGCTGTATGCAAAATTATAACAGCGATATATACTGTTTATATTTTAGCGATTTTGCCTAATCGCTCAAGAAACGTGCAAAGGTCATTATGACGATGAATTTGACTGCAAATGCCTTCCACAATACTATTGCTCGTCACATTCAGACATCGAAGATGCCAAATGTGTGATTTCACATCTCGGCTATACATGGTATCAACCGTTGTTCGGAACCGATTTAGCAATTGGTCAAATCCAACAACAACATCAGCATTCGAGAACATCGTCATCAGATCGCAACCACCCACAACAATCGGAATACAAGTCCGAGTCACGTGACAAAAATGATTTGCCGCAGAATGACAACGAAGAAATTTATTCAGCAACTTCACATTCGTCATCTGCTACGCCAATGACTATCCGTGATCATGGCTCGAAAAATTCCACTCGCCAAGGCTCATCCAAAAATAAGCAGTTGTTGATGCATAACTCTGCTCATAATAACTCCAACAGCAGTCGAACAATAAGCACTGTTGTAAGCGATACTGATAAGCAGACGGACTCGCTTTATGGCAACAATAAAGACTCAAACGATTCACAACAGGAAAACCTTGTAAAATGTGCTAATTGCTACACATTTATTAACAAATTGACAAAATTTTGTTGTGTATTATTTCATATTGTGCAAATTCTCAAATATTAAATAACAAACAAATTACATTTACAATTGTATCAAAATTCAGCTTTTCACTCCGGTTAGCTTTATGAAACAAGTCTGTTAAATGCATGTTTATTCCCTGCTAAATTTTAACCCTTTGATATGCGTGAGTAAACTTAAGATGACCAACCATCCTATTTTGTCATTACGGATATCGAAGCGCAAACCCTTTTTACTGAAAAATGGCTTAATTTCATTCGGTTTTTCGCTAAGCGAAAATTGACAAAATCAAATTCAAGTGCCAGAAATTAGACCTTGAGTTCGAACAGAATTTCGGCGATTTCAATTTGCAGAAATTCTGTTCACCAAATGCATTAATATTTAAATTTGGATTATTCAGTGTTCGCGAACAAATTTAATGCAAAAGTGAGGTCACAATCAAATCGACAAATTTTCGTTCTCAAAAATTTGGGTGATTTTACTTGAAATTTTGCAAATACAAAATGGTAGATTTCAATCGCGAGCGCTGTGTTTGCGAACAATTTTACGCCGGATTTCAATGCATCAAAACCGTTGCGTAACAAATTTTATGCAAAAATACAAAATAGGATGGTTTCCGGGATCACGTTAAGTTTACACGCGCAATATACCTACTCGTGGTGGTACAAATAGACCCAAAGTACAATATTTTGTGTTGTGTTTGCTGAGGTTATCGTGCGATATATGTTGAAAGTGCGCGATTACTGGTTCGCTCAGCAAGGTTCCTCAAGAAACTGAGTAACAGCTCCTGAATAGTTCAGTGATTTGCGTATGCCGCTTTCATTCGTCCAGTAGTGATTCGATCTCTAGCCCTGGCTTAAGCTTGTCAAACATTGTACGATACACAAATTAACTCGGACATTAAAGGGTTTAAAACGTAAACAATGCAGCGTTCACCGAGTGCACATTGTAACAAGGGCGGATTGTCAGAACAGACTTTTCACATGTGTATCAATCGTTGGTGTTATTGTACATATATATCTCAAAGATATATGCTAATATATATTATTTAAACCAGGCAGCTGCAAATAATTTTCGTATGTGGTCGTTTTATCCAGCGACGAAGCTGGTAAATTTCTGGGACGGACGGGAAGCATAATTCGGGATAAAATAGCCGCCATCAGCTGCATTGCAAATTTGTCTGAGCTAATTTCAACTCAGCTTGAGTTGCATCGTTTCAGCTGTCTGAAACCTGAGCGGACTGCTTCAGAATGAGTTCGATTAACTCACACTGCTGAGTTTGCAAGTAACTCAGGCTTGAGTAACAATTATAACTCAGACTGAGTTAATTTAACTCAGAGTTAATCAGAAAAATCTTAGGAACTCTGAGTTTGAAAACCTACTCAGCGTGAGTGTGTTTTGTGCAACTCAAGCTCCTGAGTAGTTAGATTTGTGTCTAACTCACTAATGCTAAACTCACCTCGGAGTTAGAGTATTTAACTTAGAACCCCTAGTTTACCAGCCAAAGTCAGTCTGAAATAGTTTGAACTCAGTGGAATTTAAAACACAGATTTAAAGATTTTAAATTTATAGAATTGTCGAATATTAACTGCAGGCGTATAAGGGTGAAAATCAAAGTGTTAAAATATAGCTTTTTACAGGCTATTATAAATCAAGGCGATGATGTGACAACGCTGATTTTAAAAAATTTGGATTTTTAAAATTGTCGAATATTAAATGCTGGCACAAAGGGGTGAAAATCAAAGTGTAATATAGCTTTATTTTACAGTACGCTAAGCAATTATAAATCAAGGCGAAGATGTGACGACGCTGATTTTAAAAAATTTGGATTTTTAACGAAATTAATGCGTTAATTAATTTAAACAATTTCCCGCATGAATTATTATGTATTTCGTACAATATTAGACACATTTTTAGCCGTTTTGGAGGCTGGTTGAACATGGACCATTTTGATGAGACCATTGTACCTTAGTCACTGCGCTATTTAGGAGCTATTGCTCGATTCCGTAAGGGAATGTCTTAAGGTGAGCGAACGGCAACGCAATGTGGAGAAACACTCAATGACGACAAACTCTGTTAGTGAAGGGTGTCACAAACATGTGACTCTATGTGGGAAAGGGCTAATTCTTCTACCAATTTGTAGCAGTTTAACAGTTGTAAGTTGTGCAATTATTAATTAGCAATATTACGGTTCAGAGTTATTTGATTTGCAACAACAGGTAACCGAATCGATTTTGGTAAGGACTCAAAATCATTATCTCGATCAGAACTGGAGCTTTTAAGATTTATATTTAGACAATTTTTAATTGTAGGCTTGTATTTAGGCAATTTAGGGGACTTGTTTAATGGAAATTATGGACGAAAAATCAAAATTTTAAATGTATGTTTTACGTTCTAAGTCATATAAAATTGCTGAAGGTTTATTGTAACATCTGTAACTGTATAATTTGGTTGACATGTGTGTATATTGGTTTCATATATAACTCTCCGGATCTATTTATACCTGGTTATTTAACAGGAGACAAACAGCTAGTTCTTTGAAGCCAAGTTTAGAAATTGTTTGATGTTATAAACATTTATTCTACTTTGGCATAAATATTAATTTGTCTTGATTACATTTTTTCCACAAACTGTATTTCTAAAGCATCTTAGATTATAAAAGAAATTAATTGAAGATTTTCATATTGCGGACGTTCCGCTTTTGATTTCGCTAGAAATAGCTAAAAACTCATAGTATTATATGTAAAATTCAGCTTTGAATGTAGTTGGGAATTGGTCGATCGTAACACTTTAGCATCAACAGCAACTCTTACTGATCGATACAGTTGTGATTGACTATAAGCTAGTATATTGATTTGTCAAAGTGCTATTGGCCGATTCAAAGAGTAACTATTATAGCTAGGCTATCTTCGGCAAAACCTAGAGTATATATTATAATCTATAAACGGGATCTTTCCGGCCTTGTTACTCAACAATAGCAGTTTTTTGTTTCAAATCTAACTCGAATAATTGCTTCTGGACCATAGCAAATTATATTCTTCTCGTCCAAATCATGCATGTTCAGTATGTACAGCGTGAAGCGAAGCGATTGGCAATATCATACAGTTATTTAATTTTCATAATTTATTATTTCATGCTTTGCAACACAATCTATTGCCTTACCATACCCCGGCGAATTATAATCACGTTAGTCTTAGCTCACCCAGTGTGGTTTCAATTTTAAATCTGGATGGGTTCGTTTGGATAACATGGTCCGTCGTGCGAAATCCGGTCGGCTCTACCACACGCGTTGTTTAGCTATCCAGAGATGGAACCGGGTCATCACTAGGGCACTTTGGGGCACAACTATGACCAGATCACCATGGTCATGGTGAGTGACCCAGTACCGCTGATTCAGACCCTCTCATCTGCACTGAATTAAACATATATAATAGAGCATCGACTTCTCCGTTTTTTCTCAGCTTCCCCGTAGATACACAGCGGACACTCCAGTGCTAGTAAACAGACCTCTGCGACGACATATTGTTCTAAATTCACATTAAAAAGCCGACATTGGCGGTTTCTGAAGGTGATCTTTTTGAGTCCATAATACGACCTTGACGGTATCATATGGTCGCTATGAGTTCACTGGTCAACAAATGGTGATCCGATTACATCCCAGTTACAATCTATATACATACTCATTTACCCAATTGACATTTGAATTACAACAAAATTTGCGATCCATTTGAATTACATAGCTATCGAGGCCGCATTGAATCAAACAACGGATCCGTAGGCTCGACTTTATAGTCTGATGTATTTTGGGCTGAGCACTAAGCGAAACTGAAAGCTTTAAGCATCGTTACAAACCAGACGAACAATATCACTCGAAATGAGCTACAGATGTTTGCCATAAATTTCTTATCTAAACTTTTATAGACTAGAACTGTTTGCTATTCGCATATATAGAGCGGGTAATTTATTGCACATTTCATATATATCAATCCAAAAAATACTACACTAAATAAAAGCGTGCGCTTTCACCAGCCCGCCGGAGTTTTCAAGGATTGTTTATTACAACTCCGTTTTGTAAGTATAAGGAATTCCACGAACAAGCTAGAAAGCATATGGGTCGGCTGGCGTAGATGAGCATAGTCAAATTTTTGAACGAAAGCCTGTTGAAGAGGCTTGCAATCCCCAACGTTCTGCTAGTGTCGAAAACCCGCTGTTCCGGAAACTACAAAGGCATCCGGGTGTCTTACCGTATTTTTCCAGAAATATTCAACCAGCTCAGCAACTTTGATACCTCGAATTCCTTCAAAGCCCGCTAAGACACACATCAGCTTCATTGCGCCTGCGGTACATCTCCATTTCCCGTGAGGCTTTGTTATAATGGCCACCTATTCAAGTCATTTGGAGCCTATGGCCAACGCATTGCAATCTGTATAACTCTGTATTTGTTCCTTCAACGTCATGTTCAGAAACTGGTCGGAATTTTTCAGAATCACCATAACAAAAGCGAAGTTCATTTCAAGGAGCATATTTTTAAATAAAAGTGGCCGAACTCTCCTTAGTAACGTAATACAACGATCAGAGTTCCTCGACAATGCAATCGCCAGCAGCAGTCAACAAATGTGGGAATACGCTTTATGGGTGGAAAAAGACGATGCAGAAATTAGTTTGATGAATCTTTTTGCACCATACTGAGTTATACCCTGCTATTCAGAGGGGCCCTCTTAATTTTGCTTACATTCCCGGCAACAACGTGTACCGGTGAACGTTCATGCGGACAGTCAATACTTGGTTACGATCTACAATGGCTGACGTTCGTTCGTCTCGGCTGTGTATGATAGTTGTTCACAGAAATAAGGTGAATATGAATAAGGTAGACTTCATAGAGAAGATGGAGTAATAAATAGGTGGGATTGCAGTTTTACGATCCTCCCTTGAGCAAGTTACAATTCAAGCATTTGCCCATTCCGTCTTGAAAAAAATATCTGTTGGCGCACCTGCAAATATTTCAAAACTATTTGCCTACAGGTAATGTTACACCAGTTTTAGGCTAAAAACACATGTGTCCGTTCGATGATTCTGCAGCGCGGAAGGTGCTAGCCCGATATCTGATCAGTATACACCTCAGGAGCAAGTCTACTGTGGCAATTTGATATAAAAATTAGTGAAACCAATCATTGATTACAAATGGTTAAGGCAAAATATACTTCCGTTTTCATTTCATATAAATGTTTTGTGCCTTTATGAGGGTGTTTTGCGCGGCGCCATCACTGTGAAATTAAAGCAGAACGTCACCGTTTATGTGGAAATTTCCGCGAAATAATTCTTCCCCTAGTTATGGGACAAGCTATATATGTTTTTAAAGGACATTTTCGGTAAAGAAATGACAATTTGTTACATAGCTAGACGTTTAGATCATAAGAATCTATTTTCCTTTAGCGTTTCGATGATTTTTTTGTAAATTTCCTTAAATAAATTCTAATTTTCACGGTGCTTGGATTGCTAATAATTGCTAATATTATCCGCTCCCTTCGCCGGAATGATACAAGCGGTAAAACGTTTATTGAATTTCTCTACGAGAATGTTTCTTAGCGGCGCTACCTCTGGGATTTTCCCATCTGAATTTCAATACGAATGTGTTCGCGATTTCAGTTTTAACATCGCTGTATACGTCATGTCAATGTTGCTTACTTAGGACAGACGGTTTTATATTATAAAGCGCATTACAAAAGATAGGCTCAGCAAGCTAAATGCGCGGTACGACATGGGAAAAAGTAATCGTTTCATGATTATACAGATCTAAGCAGATTAAAACCATAGAGCAGTCTGAGAAAAAATGAAAACGAATAATTGCGTAAAAACAATCCACTTAACTGTAAATAAGCTTTAACAAAAAGGTTCTTTGATGTCAAAAGCTTAAGCCATATTTCAATCATACCATCGCCTTATTTTCGGCTTTTATAATATAAACTTTGGATGACTTAAACACCATTCTAGTCATTGTCATCATTCATTATTATTATGACGTTTCTTTATAAAAATCAAGCATTCCATCGTTCATCTTGCGGCTTTAGCCAGCAAAGCAGCGATTAATCTGGCGCGTCTTCTTAAGAGTTCTAGTTCGGCCGGTCTAACACTTAGCGAATGTAGTATTCCTGGGCCTGGTCGGAGACGGATTGATTTCCAAATATCTTCATCGTCAGGTCCAATGATTCCGCCGGAAACGTAATTAAAATTCGATCCAAGCGTACGGATTCCGTTTTCTTCTTCACTTTTTTCAGCTTCAATGACAGACCAGGGATTTTGGTTGCGTGGTCGTGGAGGAAGAGGAAGAAATGGCCGCCGTGTGATCGGATTTCGGACAATCAATGGTCGCTGGGTGGTTGTTGTCGTAGGATGAGTGACTGGAGCGATCATATGAGCTCGTGGTCGTGGGATCCAAACCGGACGCCATCGCTTCGTTGTGGGTGCTACTGTAGTTGTCGTTGTCGTGGGACGCCGATTCCAAAATGGTCGCCATGGAGCACGCGTTGTCTTCGAAGGAGTCGGTGTCGGCCTGAGAGTCCAAGCCGGTCGTCGTGGGCGAGGTGTCCATCGTGGCCTAGACGGGCGTGGTCGGGTTAGAGAAGGCCTGGCAGTTCGCCTGTACGTTGAAGCAGAATGTGTTGTCTGAATTTTTGGAGGCTCTGTTGGTCTTCTTGTGGCTTTCGGTCGTTGCGTTGTTGCATTTGCTTCGGGTCTAGGAGTCCATCGATTGCCTGTATTTTGTGGTCGCTTTGTAGTTGTGGAAACGTTCCTTCGCCCGAACGAGGTTCGCCGGGTTGTAGCTTTTTGCAATCGAGAAGTGGTCCTTGTCAGTCGCGGCCGTGGCGTCCATCTTACAGCCGGCGACCGCGGCTTTGGAGTGGGATTAGTTCTTACAAACGTGTGACTGGGTCTTTTTGTAGTGTCCGGTCGTGATGGTGGCGCATTTGTGGTAGTTGTCGTTGAGCGTCGAACTTGAGCATTTCTAGAAATAGCTGGTCGAGTGAGCGAGCGAATTGCAAACGCCGGCTGTGGTTTGTCAGTTGGCTTCGGGGTAACCAATGGTGGAGGTGAACGTGGATTGTTCCGTAGACGAAAATTTGGAGGATGGATATTTGGAAAGAAAGTGAAACGACTTTGAGATAGCGTCACGCTGAAATATAATAGTGTTTTAAATTTCTGAAACTTCATTTCCAATTCTAGACTTAAATGTATGTAGTATTGGTTGACGCATTCATACCGGTTTATATTAAATGTTAGAAAAGATGGATGAATTGTACGAAACGGGGGTAGTACTATTGATAAGAGTTAAATGTTCGAAATTAACATTATTAGTCGAATTGAATTAGTTGTGCGAAATTGTACAGTGCCGGTTGACAAATGAATTGTTAGAAATTTTCCCATTGCACAAATGAACTAATTAACTGTACGAAATTGTCCGGTTCTCGCTGAAAATTGAAATGTTAGAAAATTTCCCATTTCATAAATTAGTTCCCAATGCATAAGTTTTGTCGCAAGTTGTTCCTTTTGCTCGGTTTCCTGTTCAATTATACATGGAATTTCCTGAGGATTTATCGACGAATTCAGAGGCCGAGTTAAAACGCTTTCTTAGAAATAATACGTCGTTAAGTCTAAACTATCCAACAGCAAACAATATTATCGCTGCAAGTTTTTTTCGTGCATTTCCCTCATGTCCCTTTTCTATGGTCAGTCAACAGCGTGGTAGCGAATTTGTTGTCCTGCCAAAATGCGAACACGATCACCAGGGATCAAACCCGAAATCTCAGGGTGTTGCCCCCGATATCCGCGAGAAAGTTAAGCTTTACGTCTCCTCTGGCTGCAATCTGACAGCTATTCGCCGCAATTTGGAAGGAGATGGACACACTGTGCCATCGGATCAACAACTACGGAACTGTGTTGCCTACTGTCGACGCACTAATTCATCTTTCCCCCTAACATTAATACTCATGATGTTTCCATTTGGTGTCAGCAACGGGCAACTGTTCCCCAGGATTTGCATTCTTCGTTCGTTATTCCTGGATTCCGCGTAAATGGACCTGATGATCTTTTTATGTTCCTGTCCACGCCACACTTGCTCCGACAGCTGCAAAAATCAACGCTGCTCCAAATAGACTGCACATATAAGCTTCTAACAAATGACTGCCCAGTTATGGTCGCAGGTACAACAGATATGAATCGTCATTTTCATACATTCGGTATAGCTATCGTGTCAACAGATGAGAAAGCGGAAACGTACGTAGAACTGTTTCTCGCTCTTTCCCGAAGTAGATCTGAGCCATATCGACCGGTATACATCCTCGCGGACGGGTGCTCCGGCATTACATCGGCCGTTCGTGAACACTTTCCAAACTCCACACGGCTGATGTGCTGGGCTCACGTTATGAGCGCCTTAAGGAAAAATAAAGGCAAGGGATTCCCCGCTCATATTTGGAAGCTGATTGAAGAGGACGTTAATGTATTGCAAATGTGTCCTACTTCTGATTTATTTGAAATAAGAATTGGTACCGCTTTATCGCGGCAATAACTATCACAATGTAAGTTGAAATTTGACACTTGGTAATTTGGCTAAAAATTAAGCAGTGTTGCTGATGATTACTTTGTTTTCGTACAAATTATCCATTTTCATTCTTGTGTGCATTTTTGTACATTTCATTCGTTCAATATTAGGCTGCCTTTTCGTACAATTCATCATTTACTGTTTACATTGTCAATTTCGGACAGTTAATTCATTTCTTTCGTACACTTAATACAAACCCCATTCATACTGTCTAGATTGAAGCACTCAATACAAACTGCAGTATTACGAGTGCTAATCTGTGACATTATTTTCGAATAGTGATGACTTTGAGGATGTTGACTCCTATTCGGGTGGCGACAAGGCAATTTTCGAAAGTTCCTTAGTATTCCATTCAGATACGTTAATGTCCACCGGTAATATTACATATTTTAGTGATAAAATGGGTTACTATGGGTTACTAAGGCTACACGAGTGCGTTTTTCAAGACTTATTTTAAAATTCTCTGAATTTTATACCAATAATGAATTCAAACAATGTGGCCTTCACGTTATCATATCTCCATCATTTAGAATCTGTGGACCGCACACTTTATCAGACACACTCTCTACAACAGGGTGTTTTCGGTTTAGCATACTTGCTCATAGGGGTTGTTAATTATCTCTTCTGTCGCGTCGGATCGCCCAACACCTATTAGTTTTTGTGCAGACTCCAGTCAGTATATTAGCCGTTAACAATAATTTAGTTGCAACAACCTGTAAGGTTCTCGAGCGCTAGATTACGAAACTGCAGCTACGACATCAGAAACCGCTAATAGAGATATGATTTGACCAAATACTTTCACGCATTTAATCCCAACATTTTCTACATTAACAAACTCCGCAGGGGCGCACGCAGACCCAGGATTTTGTCTTCGGCGGATGTGATGTTAACGACTTCAACCCGTGAGCTACTCTGTCTGCATTTTCTACGTTACCAAACTCCGCAGGGGCTCATTCAGACCCAGAATTTTGTTTTTGGGGGCCCGATGCTAACAACTTCAACCCCTGAGCTACTCTGCCAAGATTTTCTGAATTACCAAACTCCGCAGCCGCGCACCCAGACCCAGGATTTTGTCTTCGGGGGATCTGATGTTATCGACTTCAACCCCTGAGCTACTCTGCCAACATTTTCTGCATTACCAAACTCCGCATTGGCGCACCCAGACCCATATAATTCCCTCTTCGAAATGTCAGATGTTAAACCAAAAACTGAGGTGCATCAAGCAACGGTTCCTAGGGATTAGACTTTGTCATGATGCAGTTTCTGACTCAAAAAGATCCAGCTTTGTTTCAGAATCTGCTGTTCAGGTTTTACTTTTACCTTTTTTGTTTTTCACATAAGATTGCATTAAAAATTTTCTCTGTAGTTGGAAATTCTCAGTATATATATTACAACCTGTTGTCATGAACCTGTTTCGATTATATAAAATTTGACCACTGTGTTTGATTCACGAACAACATTGAAGCAATTGTGCCAGTGGCAGGCACAAGGCAACCTGCAACTTTCGTTATACTGCAGCGACCAAACATTTAAGCAATTGTACCAGTGACAGGGATAAGGCAACCTTCAACGTTCGTTGTACTGCAACGACCAAATATTTAAGCAACTGTACCAATGATACAGTCCAACCTGCAACGTGCGGTACTGCAACGACCAAACATTTAAGCAATTGTACCAATGACATACGGCTACCTGCAACGTTCGTTATACAGCAACCATTGACATAAGAACAACCTGCAACGTTCGTTATACTGCAACGACCAAACATTTAAGCAATTGTACCAGTGGCAGGCGCAAGACAACCTGCAACGACCAAAGATTTAAGCAATTGTACCAGTGGCAGGCGCAAGACAACCTGCAACTTTCGTTATACTGCAACGACCAAACATTTAAGCAATTGTACCAGTGGCAGGCGCAAGACAACCTGCAACTTTCGTTATACTGCAACGACCAAACATTTAAGCAATTGTACCAGTGGCAGGCGCAATACAACCTGCAACTTTCATATACTGCAACGACCAAACATTTAAGCAATTGTACCAGTGACAGGGATAAGGCAACCTTCAACGTTCGTTGTACTGCAACGACCAAACATTTAAGCAACTGTACCAGTGATACAGGCCAACCTGCAACGTGCGGTAGTGCAACGACCAAACATTTAAGCAATTGTACCAATGACATACGGCTACCTGCAACGTTCGTTATACAGCAACCATTGACATAAGAACAACCTGCAACGTTCGTTATACTGCAACGACCAAACATTTAAGCAATTGTACCAGTGGCAGGCGCAAGACAACCTGCAACTTTCGTTATACTGCAACGACCAAACATTTAAGCAATTGTACCAGTGGCAGGCGCAAGACAACCTGCAACTTTCGTTATACTGCAACGACCAAACATTTAAGCAATTGTACCAGTGGCAGACGCAAGACAACCTGCAACTTCCGATACTGCAACGACCAAACATTTAAGCAATTGTACCAGCGGCAGGCGCAAGACAACCTGCAACTTTCGTTATACTGCAACGACCAAACATTTAAGCAATTGTACCAGTGACAGGGATAAGGCAACCTTCAACGTTCGTTGTACTGCAACGACCAAATATTTAAGCAACTGTACCAATGATACAGTCTAACCTGCAACGTGCGGTACTGCAAC
Organism: Trileptium ribeirensis; assembly: GCA_030248225.1. Classification (NCBI taxonomy): domain Eukaryota; kingdom Metazoa; phylum Nematoda; class Enoplea; order Enoplida; family Thoracostomopsidae; genus Trileptium; species Trileptium ribeirensis. The sequence goes on from JASANE010017544.1 coordinate 37,678, forward strand.
GACCAAACATTTAAGCAATTGTACCAATGACATACGGCTACCTGCAACGTTCGTTATACAGCAACCATTGACATAAGAACAACCTGCAACGTTCGTTATACTGCAACGACCAAACATTTAAGCAATTGTACCAGTGGCAGGAGCAAGACAACCTGCAACTTTCGTTATACTGCAACGACCAAACATTTAAGCAATTGTACCAGTGGCAGGCGCAAGACAACCTGCAACTTTCGTTATACTGCAACGACCAAACATTTAAGCAATTGTACCAGTGGCAGGCGCAAGACATCCTGCAACTTTCGTTATACTGCAACGACCAAACATTTAAGCAATTGCACCAGTGGCAGGCGCAAGACAACCTGCAACTTTCGTTATACTGCAACGACCAAACATTTAAGCAATTGTACCAGTGGCAGGCGCAAGACAACCTGCAACTTTCGTTATACTGCAACGACCAAACATTTAAGCAATTGTACCAGTGACAGGGATAAGGCAACCTTCAACGTTCGTTGTACTGCAACGACCAAACATTTAAGCAACTGTACCAGTGATACACGCCAACCTGCAACGTGCGGTACTGCAACGACCAAACATTTAAGCAATTGTACCAATGACATACGGCTACCTGCAACGTTCGTTATACAGCAACCATTGACATAAGAACAACCTGCAACGTTCGTTATACTGCAACGACCAAACATTTAAGCAATTGTACCAGTGGCAGGCGCAAGCAACCTGCAAGTTTCGTTATACTGCAACGACCAAACATTTAAGCAATTGTACCAGTGACAGGGATAAGGCAACCTTCAACGTTCGTTGTACTGCAACGACCAAATATTTAAGCAACTGTACCAATGATACAGTCCAACCTGCAACGTGCGGTACTGCAACGACCAAACATTTAAGCAATTGTACCAATGACATACGGCTACCTGCAACGTTCGTTATACAGCAACCATTGACATAAGAACAACCTGCAACGTTCGTTATACTGCAACGACCAAACATTTAAGCAATTGTACCAGTGGCAGGCGCAAGACAACCTGCAACTTTCGTTATACTGCAACGACCAAACATTTAAGCAATTGTACCAGTGACAGGGATAAGGCAACCTTCAACGTTCGTTGTACTGCAACGACCAAACATTTAAGCAACTGTACCAGTGATACAGGCCAACCTGTAACGTGCGGTACTGCAACGACCAAACATTTAAGCAATTGTACCAGTGGCAGGCGCAAGACAACCTGCAACTTTCGTTATACTGCAACGACCAAACATTTAAGCAATTGTACCAGTGACAGGGATAAGGCAACCTTCAACGTTCGTTGTACTGCAACGACCAAATATTTAAGCAACTGTACCAATGATACAGTCCAACCTGCAACGTGCGGTACTGCAACGACCAAACATTTAAGCAATTGTACCAATGACATACGGCTACCTGCAACGTTCGTTATACAGCAACCATTGACATAAGAACAACTTGCAACGTTCGTTATACTGCAACGACCAAACATTTAAGCAATTGTACCAGTGGCAGGCGCAAGACAACCTGCAACTTTCGTTATACTGCAACGACCAAACATTTAAGCAATTGTACCAGTGACAGGGATAAGGCAACCTTCAACGTTCGTTGTACTGCAACGACCAAACATTTAAGCAATTGTACCAGTGGCAGGCGCAAGACAACCTGCAACTTTCGTTATACTGCAACGACCAAACATTTAAGCAATTGTACCAGTGACAGGGATAAGGCAACCTTCAACGTTCGTTGTACTGCAACGACCAAACATTTAAGCAACTGTACCAGTGATACAGGCCAACCTGCAACGTGCGGTACTGCAACGACCAAACATTTAAGCAATTGTACCAGTGGCAGGCGCAAGACAACCTGCAACTTTCGTTATACTGCAACGACCAAACATTTAAGCAATGGTACCAGTGACAGGGATAAGGCAACCTTCAACGTTCGTTGTACTGCAACGACCAAACATTTAAGCAACTGTACCAGTGATAGGTATATACCAACTGCAGCACACCAACCGAACCAAGTACAACATA
>JASANE010017545.1:0-18433 GCA_030248225.1 Trileptium ribeirensis
CCGTTAGCAATACGTTGTATGTATTTTTAAGGATTCAGTACGTGCTGTTGCCACTATATTGATGTGTATTATATTTGTTGGAGAAATGATGGCAGGTATTGGTGCCTTTCTCTTCCGTGAAACGGTTAGTTTTTACGTGTCTGACGTATTCTTATGTCTTACGTAGTTTCTAGGAGTGTTATGAATTTACATATATATATGTATATATCAGGGAGTAAGCGGAATTCCGGTTCCGGCGAAAATCGTGTTCCGGTTGCGGTTCCGGCAAAGGGAAAAAACCATACCGGAACCGGAATTCCGGTTAAAAAATTTTGTTTGAAAATTTCCAATTTTTGCTTCATCTGTGATCCAAACATATGTAATGTATTATACAATCATCAAGCTCCAATACAACCAAGCAAAAGCAAAGATTAACTAAGCTGCCCTGTGAAACGTAAGTAGGGCACATAATTTTTTCATAATAACCTGCTGGAGACTGTTAAAAAATAAAGCCATGTCGATGCTTGTTGCATCTATTTTACACATTCAGAAGTCTGCGGGGTACGTTCGCATTAAACCGGTCCTACTCGGTAACAGAGTATGGCTTATGCAGAAGTACATAGGGTATGCTTGGCTAACATAAATTGTGTGAAGCACCAGCCAGTGCGCTTGTAAACTTGGTAAATCAGCCTCAATTGAAGTAAACTAACGTGATCTGCAGCGCAGCTAGAAACAGCTTTCTTCGCAATGAACTGTATTTATTGCAACTGTGTAAGCAGCATCACAGTTTGTCTCATATATAGCATTCTGATTAGAAAGTTATCATCATTATCATCTAACTGACAGGCATTGTTTGTCCAAGGCTAGCCTATACCGTGTCTTTGACCACTGATCAGAAAATTACCTTCTATCTATTATTTTCTCTTAGAATCATATTAACCAATAATTTCAAGTTTCCTACAGAAGAACATGTAACAAATGTATGTGTAGTAGAGGGAGGCGGCTGGACACAGAGCGAAAGTGTGTATTCTACACTACAAGCTTTGTAAGCACATGGAATTTGCCCCAATATACGCAATGATGTATAGTGGAAGGCATTTTTTGCTCTGGGTGTCCAGAAACCGGGATATTCATCGATAAATGAACATTATTAGCTTCTTCAGTCTCTTTAAAGTTTCAGAAAGGCAATAATGCCATCGCAATACATTAAGTTTAACGTAAAAGTTATTTTAATGCATTTTATATCCACTATAACTTCATTTCTTCCTTCATATGTTTGAATATATATATAAATTTCGAAGACCAGGTTCCGGTTCCGGATCCAGTTTAAATGGACGGTTCCGGTTGCTGGTTCCGGTTCCGGTAAATTTCGGTTCCGGTTATTCCCTGATATATATACATATATATATAATATACAAAACCGGAATTTATGGATCGGCATGGAATTACCGGAACTGGAACCAGCAAACGGAACAGTCCGTTTCAACCGGATTTTGGTTTTCGAAACTTATATAATAGTAAAATTGGCAAAGGAAGAAATGAAGTTACTGTGAATTTAAAAGCTATTAAAAATAAATTTTACACTAAATTTAATCTATTAAGATGATATTATTGTTTCTCTGAAACATTAAAGAATGTGAGGAAGCTAATAATGTATATTGATTTATCAAGATGTCGGTTTTTGGACCCCCAGGGAAAATGCTTTCCACTATGCAGCTTTGCCTAAACTACGGCAAGCAGAATGTCCTTGTAACGCATGGAGTACGCATAGACTAGACAATTTGGCTGTTGCCAGTCCCCAATCGCATCCCTTTACAAGACATACGTTTGTACATGTTGTTCCGTAGAAAAGTTGAAATTATTGGTTTATATGGTTCTAAAAGAAGGCACGCTATAATTTTCGGATATGTGGTCAGAGACATTGCTCAGGCTAGCGTTGGAAGCCAGTCCTCGTCAGCTAGATGATGATGATTTTGTGATCAGAATGATATAAATGAGACAACTATAATTCTGGTCGCACATGTTCAATAAATACAGTTCATTACCAAGAACACTTTCTGGTTGTGTCGCTGATATGCTACTTTACTCCAATATGGAATGGTTTACCAAGTTCACAAGCGCGCTGGTTGGTGCTCGACGCAATTTTTGTTAACCAATATTACAGCTAAGTACTTCGAAATAATTCATATTCTGTTAAGCATATCAATTTGGACCGGTTCAATTCTGACATACACCTAAATAGCAGGGAGTAACCGGAATTGCAGTTCCTGTTCCGGCTAAAATCGTATTCTGGTTGCGTTTCCGGCAAAGTGCAAAAACCATACAGTAACCGGAATTCCGGTTTAAAATATTTTGTAAGAAATTTTCCATATTTTTGCTTCATCTGTGGGTCCAAAAATTATGTAATATGTACGCAATGACCAAGTTCCAATACAACCAAGCAAAAGATTAACTCAGCAATGTTCCATGTGAAACGTAAGTAGGGCACATAAATTCAATAGGAATTTTTCATCTTATCCTGCAGAAGCTTGCTAACAAAACCAAGCCAGATCAATGCTTGTAGCAGCTATTTTACACGTTCAGAAGTTTGCGGGGTATGTTCAAATTAAGCCGGTCCAGCTCGGTAACACAGTATAGATTACGTAGAAATGCTTAGCTGTAAGCTTGGCTAACGTAAATTGCGTCAAGCACAAGTCAGTGCGCTTGCAAACTTTGTAAATCAGTCTACATTGAAGTAAACTAGCGTTATCTGCAACGCAGCCAGAAACTACGTGCTTGGCAATGAACTGTATTCAATGAAACTGTGCGAGCAGTATAACAGTTGATCTCATTTATAATACTGTGGTTAGAAAGTTATAATCATTATCATGTAAACGCTAGCCAAAATAGTGTCTCTGACTACAACTGATCAGAAAATTATAGTAATATTTTCTATTATCTTATCTTAGAACTATATAAACCAATAATGCCAAGTTTCCTACAGAATAACATGTAACACACGTATGTGTAGTAAAGGGAGGCGACTGGAAACATTTGCGAAATAGTTTCTCCTACAGAGCGAAAATGTTTCTTCTACAGAGCGAAAGTGTTTATTCTACACTCCATGCGTTATAAGCACATTCAATTTGACACAATATACGCATGGGTGTATAGTGGAAGGCATTTTTTGCTCTGGTGGTTCAAAAACTGACATATTGATCAATAAATAAATATTATTTAGCTTTCTCAGTCTCTTTAAGGTTCCAGAAATGCAATAATACCATCACAATACATTAAGTTTAATGTAAAAGTTATTTTTAACACATTTTAAATGCACTGTACCTGCATTTCTTCCTTCATCTGTTTTACTATATAGGTTTCGAAGACCAGGTTCCGGATCCGGTTTAAATCGACGGTTCCGGTTGCTGGTTCCGGTTCGGGTAAATTTCGGTTCCGGTTATTCCCTGGTATATATCATATAAGTTTAAATTCATAGCTGCTAGTGCTAGTATGTGCGGTCACTCTGATCCTATTATTGGATATAAAGATTAGTACCTGGTGGTTTTTCTGTCGTAAGCTTATTTTTGCTATATTTGATTTTTGTTTCCCTCTTTTACCTTGTTTCAAGTTTACCTACTGATGGCGCGGTTATTTAACACACGAACGTTGTAACGTTATTTAGCTATTTTCTGTCTCAAAGTTAAATACTCTAACGGATATAGTTCTATGAAGTCTTATGGGCAACGATTCCGGTGTTTCCCGTTATTTTACTTTAAACTCTGCTGTATAGCACACAAGTGATCTAACGTTATAATATGACGACAAACTTTTCGGTTAAATTCATAAATGTCACTCTGTTCAGTGTACGACCCAGTGAGAAACAACCATGCCATACCTGCAATATCGAGATTTTTCTCCGCACTTTAGAGAATTGAATTCATCATGTCTCGTTCTAATTTCCTACCAAATGGTCGGAAGCCCAATTGTCGTGAACCCAAATATCGCAGTTCCTTTATATATTTAGCTGTTCATAAATTATTACGGTTGGGTTTATAACTATAGGTAGCGCTATACATTATAATTCCGCAAAAAGCAGCTTTGAACCATGTAATACTTGAACTCAGAGATGAACGTGCCCGCATATATACGTTTTGTTATACTTAAGGGCAGGCGCCACGTAAAGAATCATAAATAGCTTTTGATAGGATCTACATTAAATAGAATTCACCGCAAAATGTAGAAAAATAGATATAAACATTTTGATGTTTTAATAAATATTAACATTGTAGTTATACAGCTAGTGTTTACAATATTTACAATATATACTATGTGATTCACGAAATTTGGTTGCAACTCAAATGCAGCAAACGATCGAGGTATTACCTGAATTTTTTTGTTGGGTTCGTTTAAATCTATGTATTTGCAACCAACTGCATTATCTGAAACAAGGGCCAATACATCAGAAAGTTTCAGGCTATTATTCCATTTGTATTGTTATTGTTTGTAGTTAAGTTGTAAGTCGCTTGAAGACGCAAGGCTGCTAAAGCAATAGGCTGAAACGCTGGCTTTGGGATGGGACTCGTACCGACCACATTCTATATTTGCACCGCAGTAAACGCTGCACCGAATGAGGTAGCTCTGCTCGACTTCACAGCAGTTATGTTGCTTCTTTATTCACATTCCATCGGCTTTTACTAAGGCTTACCACCAGCCTGTATTTTATTTTTATTTTGACACTATATATAGCATACATATTCATTATATTTTATTTTATTTCCTAAAATTATAATCAATAACAATTCTATCATCCGTTAGGCAAGTACATCTGAGGCGAGTAGCGCAGGTATGTTTCTGGGTTCGGTGAGCGGCAGTGAAATCTAACCTTCCCGTGCCACCTTCTTGATGGGTAACATATTTTTCATTTAGGCCTAGCGATAGGTGTTTTTTGACCCAACGTTTTGGAGGCAGCTGTCTGAAAGTTGAGTTGTTGTGGAATTCGAACCCACGATCTTCTGCCTTTTCTCCAGGTAGTAGCTGTACCCACTGAGTTATCTCTGCCTGACATGACAGCAGTTATAAAACATGTTATATGCGACAAGCCAATTTAGTTCAAACTTGTTTGTCCTAGTTGTGCCTTTTACCACATTTGGCTACGAAACTGAAGTTTGCGACTCCAACGGTCCAAACGAATTGCTGCGCGTTTCTGCATATAATCTCGCGGCGACTAGTATACTGACAGTTTATTACATTCTAAAGACCTCGGTCAGTCAATGTCCAACTACCGTAAAATGTGAACATTAATGATCCTTGAAAAAAGTAGAAGAGTAAAACAGAAAACAAAGCCCGAATTAGAGATTTTAATGACTATGTAATAACTTGATGACAATATACCACCACGAAATATCATTCAGAAACAAATAAAAATTCATCTGGACCGTCCAGTGCGCAACCTTCAGCTTGGACATAGCCAAAAGTAGCAAAAGGCGCAACTAGGGGATTATATCATTGCGGCTATAGACAATAATGAGTTTTATTTCTTTCCTATAAAGCTGTGGTATTGGTACAAAAATTACACATTTTCTGGAATCTCGAATTTAGTGCACTAAAGGCCGAACGATGGTTGGGACTAGCTAAGCATGAAGATTCTGTGTCGGGTTTTGCTTGTGTGTTTCTTTTTTCAAATACTAAGTCTAACAATTATTACGTTAGTTGGGATTCGCCGATCTAGGAGCTTAGCATTTTGCAACGTGAGTAACTTTTTAAATTCGCAGCTAGAAGAAACAATTTTCACGAATGCAAAAACGATAATGCAGCACTATGGGAAAACTAACCCAGCAGGAAGAACAGCAACTAAAGTATGGGATAAGCTACAGGAAGAGGTAAAAAACTTTTTGTTTCTACAATGTGTGGTACTTTCGAAACGCAAAACAATACTGATGAATGAATATATATACTAATATATGCATCATGCATATATACATACATACACATCAGGGAGTAACCGGAATTCCGGTTCTGGCGAAAATCGTGTTCCGGTTGCGGTTCCGGCAAAGGGCAAAAACCATACCGGAACCGGAATTCCGGTTTAAAAATTTTGTTTGAAATTTTCCACGTTTTTGCTTCATCCTGTATTCCAAACATATGTAATATATATTACACAATGATCAAGCTCCAATACAACCAAGCAAAAGAAAAGATTAACTAACCAATTTGCCGTGTGAAACGTAAGTAGGGCACATAATTTGAGCAGGAATTTTTCATAATAACCTGCAGGAGTTTGTTAAATCAAAGCCAGGTCGATGCTTGTAGCAGCTATTTTACTCATCCAGAAGTGTATGGGATGGGTTTGAATTAAACCGGTCCAACTCGGTAACAGAGTATGGCTTACCCAGAGGTACGTATGGTATGCTTGGCTAACACAAATTGCGTCAAGCACCCGCCAGTGCGCTTGTAAACTTGGTAAATCAGTCTAAATTGAAGTAAACTAACGTTATCTGCAACGCAGCTAGAAACTGCTTTCTTGGCAATGAACTGTATTTATTGAAACTGTGCGAGCAGAATCACAGTGTGTCTCATTTATAGCATTCTGATTAGGAAGTTATCATCATTATGATCTAGCTGACTGGCACTGTTTGTGCAACGCTAGCCTAAACAGTGTTTCTGACCACTGATCGGAAAATAACCTTCTATCATTTTCTCTTAGAATCATATAAACCAATAATTTTAAGTTTTCTACAGAAGCACATGCAACAAACGTATGTGTAGTAAACGGAGGCAACTGGAGACAGAGCGAAAGTGTGTATTCTACGCTCCAAGCTTTGTAAGCACATTCGATGTGACGCAGTATACGCAATGGTGTATAGTGGAAGACATTTTTTGCTCTGAGTGTCCAAAAACCGACATATTTGATCGATAAATGAACATTATTAGCTTCCTCAGTCTATTTAAAGTTTCAGAAAGGCAATAATACCATCGCAATACATTAAGTTTAATATGAAAGTTATTTTAAATGCATTTTAAATCCACTATACCTTCATTTCTTCCAACATCTGTTTTACTATATATAAATTTCGAAGACCAGGTTCCGGTTCCGGTTCCGGATCTGGTTTAAATGGACGGTTCCGATTGCTGGTTCCGGTTCCGGTAAATTTCGGTTCCGGTTATTCCCTAATACACATATACATAAATATACATGTAATAGCGTATCTATGAGTATGAGCGATTATTTTAATATCAACCATCTGTAGGCACTTTGACAGTGGGTGCATGCACAAGACCTATTTCATATTGTAAAAGCCTACGTTAAATCAGTCATTCACGAATGGTACACTTAGTGTTTTGCAGTTCCTGTTTTTCAGCTTTCCAGAATCATTAAGAACTCGAGCAATAGCAATGGCAGGACATAGGGTTCTTTAGCATTGGAGGTTCTGGTTAGCTGCTGTATTAAAAAATGTTCAACGTTCGCACGTGGTTGGGGACACACCAGTGCAGATCTTTACTGGTGTGCGCCTCTTGAGTCAATGGATTGGCATGAACTGTTCCTTCTTCCATCTTACTGCAACACAAATACACGGAAACAGCACCCGGTTTAACACTTTATCAAAGCCCAGAGACATGGGGTCGACTTTTGAAGCTTGTCAAAGGCGGTGCTGATACGACATGCTCGTCTAGACTCTTCCAAGGACCAACTACGCGATATGCGAAAGGGTGTCAACGGAGGTCTTGATGTGGCGTATTTTCACTCAGAAGCTTAAGTGCAAACTTGATGCATGAAAGGGGTAGTGTAGCATTTGTTTTAGAACAAAAATGGTTTATTCTTAGCACCAAGGCCCAACAATAGGTATAAAAGGTATAAAAAAAGTATAATGAAATATAATAAATATAATAAAAATAATAAATCGATAAAAAGATATAAAAGGTCGGAGTACAATACGAACATTTTCCATGCCGATGTACCATTTTGGCAATGTATAATGTTTGAATTTATTGTAAATTTTATTTATTGTACGAAAAAAAGTAAGGTATATCCCTGTAGTTTCTGAGCATAAAGCGAAAGATGCGGGTTTCCTTTGATGTAAACAAAAAAGGCACACGTCAAATAGAAATCATCCCAGGTTGCGGTAGTGCAATTTGGAAAATCTGGAATCAAAATTTTGATGCTTGAATGAAAATTAACAAAGTTAATATTGAATCATGGTATGGAACATTTAAAATATATTGCATCAAGCTCTCCAAATTTTATTGCAGCCGATACGATTCAGTTTCTAATTGGCTCATAGTGGTAAATATTTTCCACAGAATGTACCTTAAACTGTGCATTTTCTGGCATAGAAGTCCGCCTGTTTGCGAGATGATCCTTTAACAATAATCTTTTTAGAATAAAATCTGTCTGGATGTTGCTACCATCGCCCATAAACTTGGTTGATAATGAAGCAATTTAGCATACATTTTTTCGTGTTCAGATGGCCTTAGGTGAAAATAATGTTGCTGTGCTACCTACAGTTTGGATTTTCTTGAGCGATAAGAAAGCAGAAATTGAAAAAAAATAGCTATGTTGTTGAAAATTAAGCAACTGTAGAAAAACGTATAGGAACAGTTAGTGGTATTTTACTTAAAAGAAATGGTTCCATGGTGGTGGTCTGTTAGCTATCTTATGCCAGAATTAATTTGTGTATAGTTCGACGTTTGATCACCACAGCACAAACCCAGGTAGCAAAACGGTTCACAATGAGCGATAGGTTCATTTGGGCCTCGTGGGCATCAATAAGTGCAAGTCCAAATTAATTTTTATACAGACTTACAATAATTTTGTACTGAAAAAATTGAGTACATTTACTAGTCGTTTTAGTTAGATAACGATATCTGCCGTGTTTCAGTTGTCATATATATTCGTCGCTTCAGCAAAACTTAAACGCTTCAAGAGTCACAGTTGACATTGTCATAGTCTTGCATCGCAAGTATATCCCTGTCTTTTTAAATTCACAAAAATTGTTGATGCTATATTTTTATTTATGAAACAAATTTTGTGTACTAAAGAATCAATCAACCAATTTTAATGAAATCTATAATGGCCCATGTCCAATTTAGGGGCCATGCGTTGCATGGTTAGAAAAAGGAATAATCTAGTGCGTGTGGTTTGAAGAGATAGTGGAAACCCTCCGACCTAGATTTAGGCTTATTTCAACCTTTATATAAAATGTGAAGCTTAGGCAAAAGCTAACGCTTAAGCTTGGTATATCTAGCCCTGCGAAATGTGCGTTAACACTTCGGCCCCTAAACTTTACATCGTGTAAAACATTATGTTTAAGATTGGCCAAAGGTTGAAAATTGAAATCGGGGACTTAACATAATATAGTGACGAAGATGAATTCTAGTGTAAATTTTTCACATATAAAAGCTTATTTATTAAATTTGAAAGAAGAAACATTCGAATGAAAATACGAATTTTGGAGAAATTTTATTAAAATTGCCAATTGTCCCACGGTAATGCCAAACATAGTTAGCATGCAAATAGACATAATCATTTGACGCATATATCGTTTGCGTTGCACTAGTATACAACGTAGGAATAACTATATTTAAATAAACTTAGTATATTGCAGTACTGTTTTTGTCACAACCATCAGGTTGTGACACTGTTTTCGGCTTTTTTCTAATTTATAATACGTGGTGTATCAACGGTGCGAGTCTCCTTGAAGCAAATAACGTTTGTCTTAGGATCTCCTGTAACAGTAACCACATGTGGGTCCAATTTGTAGCCTCGGTCGTTATCGCCGAATCGCCCGGAAAGTGGCGACCGACGTGCGACGCAAGACTATAAGCTAAATTCCACTGAGCCATTGAACTGGTTGAAATTCACTGAATAATAAAGCATATCAAGACTTACAATGGAGTTTAAGCTATTATATATTGTACAAGTTATACAAACTGACAGTGATAGATGCGATAAAATCTATATAATGTAAAGTATAGAACGTTGCGTTCAATGAACGTTTATACATAGTTTGAACATTTTTGGTAGCAACGTGTGTCATTAGGTTAATTTTCACTGAAAAGTTAAATATTGTTCAAGCAGAAATAACATATAATGTATTAACACAATCTATAAAACTAACACTTATGCGGTCTTTTGTCGTCAGGGACAAAATAGTATTTAAATATTGATGTGAATCGAACCCTCAGGATTTAACTTTTAAATTCGCGGGATCTGAAATAAGAAGTTCAAATCGTTACCGCATTATCGAGTGGTAGAATACCCTATGTATTATCGTTAGTCCCTGATTCCAACTGCACCCTGCATTGAAGACTTTTGTAATTTGTCTCAATTTTTTTCAAAAAACGGTTTTTTCATAGTCATTGTCAATTTCGTACAACTTTGTATTTACCTTCAAGACTACATTATTATCAGCGAAGATTTCTTTAGCAAAATTTTCACGTTCAGTGGAACCTCAGCGTTCATCTAATCTCATAATAACGGTGATACGATGTCTTTTTTGAGTCGCGGTTATCAACAACGTTCGACACGAAAACAGCACTGTAGGAGTAATAAGTATTATGTGTTGATTGCCAGCTGATAGTCAAGCTAGTAAACTTAAGGTATAAAAGATAATAGAGCTAAGAGGATACGTTACATTGTCGTAAAGACGTAATCACTGATTTTCATGATACAATACGGTAAAGGATATATTAATTCCAAAGTTTATTTCACGTGCTAGCACGCGCGGCCTAATCGCTATGAAGTTGCATTCCAGACGTCTGTTATAAGTTTAAGACCCAGTTCAACGATCATTTTGAAATGTACATGTGTTTTTGTTTTTATTTATATAAACTGTGGACGCTAATTTACTGCTGTGACACATTTGCTGTTAGAAAAATAACGCTCGATTTGACGTAAATTTCAACTGAAGTTAATTTTTGGACAATTACGCTTGTTATATACCCAATTAAAATATTTCGCTGCTAGATAAAATGCTTTGTTAGAATCGGTCATAAAATGTGGCTATACGCAATAGCTGTAGTATAGGCAGCGGTGCGTCCAAAGATTTGTACGCATGGTTTGTAACGAGTTCAAACGAGTGCGATAACATGAGCTGAACGAGTTATCGTAAATATAAACCTGTGAACGCACAGCTTTCTAAGCTATAACTGACTTCTAGCATAGTCTGCCGTGCGCTCATAGATCCGCAGGCACGGTTTTCACTATATAAACTATGCTACAAAAACACATAAAACTTTGAACCTGGGTCAGAAACTGAAGTTCGAACACATTTTACGCTTACGGTGTTGGGGGTGTTTTGCTTGATAATAAATAGTTTCTACGAAAATTTACTTCTTAGTAAATGTTGGGCTTCTATATATCTTCACTTGAGTGAGATATATAGCACGTGCGGAGTAAAACAGTTGTGTGCTGCTTACAATGTTGAAATGGTTTTTTGCAGCATATTTTACTGAACTTCACCTTTTACGACACTGTGGAACACAACTACTTTGATGTTTGAAATAGCGCCAGAAACTTTGCTATTCTATAGATTTGCATGCTGGTCTTTCCAAATATTATGGCAAAGTGTGTGACATCAGTACTGGCAGTTGCTCCCGGTACAACTCAAAATGTGACCAATTTCAATGTTAAATTTTTAATCAGAATTTGAGAAATTTTAGAAATCAAAGAAAATGCAGTATCTTGATCTTAACTGTGGACCCCAGTGACACAGAAATGTCGAATAAATTTTGCCGACAGTTATAATACTATATTTGACGATTTTTAAATGAATACATTGTTACAACGTAAAACATTTAAGAGCTAAGTTTCAAATAAACAGCTAAGTATAATGTATCAATGTGTAAGCCATAGGTGTCCAAGAACAGTCAACTTAGGGCTGTCGATGGCCCCGTAGGGATTTCTGGTGCCAGGGAGGCGTGGGGGTGGGTCATAGGTTAGACGGTACCGAGCGGAACTGGTGTGAACCGGGTGGGTACTCAAATATTTTCTCCAGCTCCCCAATTTTTCCTCATAAATTTTGCCGATTAAATTTTGCTTATTACCGCTAATATTTTCTGCACACCTTCGGTGAGGGGATGGGGTGCGGTACTTCAGGTTGGACAAATGGGATTAGAGAGGATCTGTCCATTAGGGATGTGACTGCATACCCTTTGTACGGATAGCTTATGGTGTATACGTGCTTAAAATAATTCGTTTATTGGAAATATCATTATCGCCAAACCACAAAGTCCATTAAATGAGATCTACATAAATGCAGATCAGAAGCTGCAACGTGAAATAAATGTTGCTTACTGTTTTCATCTCTGCATCACTAAGCCTATATACAACACATTTTTAACCAGTCAGTTCGAGCTAGATAATTTCATCCTAACAGTAATGTTTTGCTAGTCTGGGCGCAATCTTTTGTCTCGGACGTTGTCGTCGAAGAGCCCTTCAAAACGGTGATCAACCTGCTACTCGAGACTAGAGTGCAAATTCTTCTACGCCATTCAGCACTTGAAGCAGCATCTTCAATTAGATCTTAAAAGTAGGAAACGTACACGTACAAAACAGGTATAATATACTTAATGTATTATAACTGTATATTATGTAACTTATTGTATTATATAAAGATCGACCAAGATCAGAATAAAACCGGTTGCAAAAACCAACAGTTGAGCTAATGGTTGAATAGCATCGTGGTTGTTTTGCAGCCTACTGGCACTTGGTTTGAGTCTCAGTCTGCCCTTGGCGATTTTGACGTTTCTCATCAGTTTACGGCAAACAAACCAGGAAAGTATGGATCGTATGTGAAACTTTTAAACGCAGAAGGCCCATACTCTCTACTAGTAACAAATCTGAAATTCTGCGGTAGTTGTAAATCGCTAACAGAATAAGCTGCTGTGATAACATTCTTTTAAGAAAAAACTAAAGTTAAATTCATTTCATAAAAGTTTTACAAGGAAATTAGTTTAGTACAGCCAATCTTGTTGATATTTTAGTTCTGATGTCTTCTTGTTTACAATATAGTTGTTGCTTTTACTGCTTTATAGGTCTATCGTTTTCCTTTTGTTTACTTCCCATTAGCAGTTTTATTTTTTTAGTTTTCGTGTTGTTCCCTGGACGAGAAATACTACTATAGACATTGGAACGTAAGTGTCTATCTTAAAAATAACACTATGGTCCCGTGGTCGTGTTGCCGAAAAAAGAACAACAAAAATATGAATAAAAATAATAAAAATAAGAACAACAACAACAACAACAACGCTGAAGAAGATGAAGAAATCGATGAACATTGTGGTCAAGGAGTATTGACTATGGTAAGTTAATTTTTTTGCCTTAGTGTAATAGTCTTGACAGATAAATAGGTGTGTTTATATATTTCTCTATACAACTCCATTCTTCTCTTATACAGATTTGAACAGGCAATGTTCTCAAAGTTTCTTCATAGAAAAAATACAGATAGTAAACAGGGTATTTTTCTTTGCCCCCCCCCCCCCCCAACGCTGGCAATTCGTTCAAGTTATTATAGCGCTAAATTTTGTTGAGAAAAAATTAATTTCGACCATGTTTAAGACAAATATTGTTTTCAAATTTTTAGGTTATCAGCTGTCCCTCTTGGTGCTCTAAATTTTCGAAAAAATTTTCTCAATAAAAGTATATTTATATATTAGGCGAATCGTATTGACGAGCTGAATTGGTTCGAGAGTAAACGACATAGGCTTACCCTATGGCATAAGTGGGTGCAGTTTCTTAAGCAGTGAAGCGATTGAGATAATTTTTGTATATAATTTCACTCTACGCATTGAAATATATTCGTCAATGAGGTTTGAATAACGTATAAAATTATACATTTATAGAGAAAATTTTTTTCTACAATTTTGGGTGGAATTCAAAACGAAGGGTGACCATTGATAACCTAAAATAATCGAAAATAGATTTTGTCATAAATGTGGTCGAATTTGACGTCTTCTGGACAAGCATAAGTGTCCGAAATCCGTTAAAACTAAACCTTAGCCAATAGCGCACTATAAGAATCATGATGAATCATTGGAAGTTCTTGATGATTCAGCTCGCAACCGTTTGAGATGTTACCTCAATATAACTTAACGCACTGTATGCGTGAGTCCATTTTATGTGCGCACACTGTGTGGGTCATAAACGTGGTGGAGTGCAAAGGAGCAAACAACCGCGACGTTGCGCGGTCTATAATATAAGAAACCTGGAAAGTGTCACAGTTTTCAGCAAAGAGGAGCATCATCGGCTATTGTTTTTAGTACTCGATGTCCAGTAGACTATTTCTCATTACCGGTCGTTGTCGAAATGACTAGATGATTCCATTTAATGGGCGCTGTTTGAAAGCCTTTGTGCCTCATTTCGCTGGAGGTTATCAAGAAGGCATCATGGTTACATTCGGCGGGTGTTGTTTGGAAACCTGCATGGTTCACCTGATTGTGTGGTTCCTTTTTTGACGTTTGCAGTTGGGTGGTTCCATTTAGTGGACGCTGTATAAAAGCTGTTCCTATTTGTGGGCGATGTGCAGAACGTTTGTGGGTATTATTTTTGTGGACGCTAACCCAATACGCTATGTAGGTAGCTCTCTATTTCGAACAATGTATGAAACGTTTATTGTTACCTTCAGTGTGTGTTGCCTGAAAGGCCATATTGGCGTGTGATTCCGAGCGGTCGAAAAAACCCGAGAGCCTGATCTTTTTGACTTTGTCCTTATTCACTCAAAATGCCGGAAAGCGTCCATTTTGTGGGGCTATTTAGGCGATAGGTGGTTAGCTACCAACACAGACCACATTCCTCACGGTTTAACCTTTGAAGTAATAGTAGCTGGCAAAAAAAATCAAGAATTTGAAGATATTTGCAGTACAATAGCTAACAATTGATAATTGTTTTGTAACGTGTAGTGATAAACTTCCTATGCCGCTCATATAGCTTGTTAATTTGAAGGCTTAACCGGTATATACCTAGCGGTGGTGGGGTTGGCAAGGCTGTTTTGCGGTACCCGCGGGCTTAAAAATTGTTGCATGCGCACACCTATGGCCTGCCTTTATTGAGTTATGCTTGGTACCGCATAGATCTCTAATTAAATATTGTACGACCGAACTACTAGGACCGTGGATGGGAATACCTATTTATGTTATTTAATGAAATCTGATTTATTTAAGAAAGAGGAAAATTGTCTGGTTCATCGTTATTTTATATAGCTCTTGATATAAGTTATAAACTCTGCCTACCACTTAAACTTACTTAAAATTCAAATGTTAGAAATGTTAAAAATGTTAGAAAGTAGATATCACATCACACGCAACAAACAGTAAAGAAGAGCATTATTTGCTGCTAGAAATATGATTGTTATTCTTCCTGCGTTTCCACTACTTAGGAGAGACTAATAATATTTCTAGCAGCAAATAATGCTTTTCGTTGCTGTTTGTGGCGCAACAAATATAAAAATGTTAGAAAGCAGATATATACATCTCACTCAACAAACAGTAAGGAAGAGCATTATTTGCTGCTATAAATATGGTTTTATTAAAGTCTCTACCTAAGTAGTGGAAGAAAAGAATCATAATTATGACAATTTTCATATTGCCGGATTCAGCGTTAATACAGAACTGAAACCTTTTTCCTTCCTCAGTGAACTCCGTGCATATTAAATAGATTGGAAAACTAAATTTCGATTGTGAATAATCTGACAATTGTATATAGGCTGAACAATATATTTTATTATAGGAGGAACCCGAAGCACGCAAAATAATTTACACGAAAGTAAGTAAGACTCTCTAAAATTTTTATTCATACGGTATTCTTGTCGTGGAAGCAATTTTTCTTGTGCTTTTATATATTCTCCGACTGAAGTTGTCTCGCTATTTTATTTATATAATTTTAATCTAGGCTTTACTCTAGCAACTATTATTTTGCTGCGTGATGTTTGAGTAAATTAAACAATTGCTGCAGCAATTTTTATAGCTGTGTCAGGCGTTGAACAGACCAGAAGGATGCGTGGAATAATGTATAAACTGTGACACAACTTGCCTTTTAACAAACCGTAGAAGCTTGCAATGATTTTGCGGGTTTTGCCACCGAAATTTGTGTCGCTAGTTTGTTTTTACTACTGCCACATGGGTACGGCTTATAGTCGTTATTTACGTTCTGTTTGCTATAATTCGTTAACTTTAGAATGTGTGGAGTACTTCAAAACTCTGGAAAACGGTCACCGTAACTATAGCGACTCACAATTTAACGCAAGACACCTTACGACCTAGCGGAATAGAACTCAGCCCTGTCAATCCAGAAAAGGATAATTGTTTATGACTCGTCAGCACCAATGCTTTTGCCGTTTTGTAGTTTGTAAATAAATTGCGCTTCTAACGCATGAAAGCATTGTCAGACTAACGTAGCACTAATGAAAAGCTGATTGAAGACGTTGCTAGCTCATTGTTTCTACTGATGTGAATTAATAAATGGCCACTCTATATGCCAAAGTCGAGTCTATGTAGCTTCGCAAATATTAACGAGCAGAACTATAGGAGCCTAGGTTACAGGACAAAGGGCTTAGGCTGAACTTATGAGCCCAATTTGCTATACTTCAAAAGCACTATCTGGTTGCACACTGGCAACGTTTGCTTCAAACTCTTAATTAGCGGGTGCTTGGTACAGCCTTCACCTTTAGCAAAAATTCGCAAAGAGCTATAATCAAGGAATCCCTTGCTATAAATCTAGAACCCCATGTTTTGCCTGGAAGGCACGAAATATTCGTAAATTGATGATTCGTCCGGTGGATCTTAAGATTAAAAATTGTCAAAATTCAATCCAATTTATGGAGTGCCAGAAGTTAAACTTGTCAATAAATCGCAGGAAACTGTTGTAGCATGCCTTTTATTTATGATAAAACATTCTTTAAACACAATTTCACATGATTTATCTATTTTAATTTAATTATATATATATATTTAATAAACATCAGTTTTTTGTTTCAATGATGGAAATTTACCCAGAGAAGCAAGAAATTACCAAGAGAAATTAACGCAGAAGTAGTTATAAATTTTGCGAGGCGGCTCAAATTAAGAAGCATTTTGTACCAGTAGAACAATAACGCCGAAAAATGCCAGGCCCTACCACTCACGCAGAAAAGCAGACAATAAAGCATTTTCCTTGTTTTTATGATATATACTGTTTTAGAACGCGCTGAGCGGAAGCCACACCGCACTAATCAGGGCTCGCCGCACTAATCTGGGCTCTCCATTCGCTGAAAATTTCGCCAGTGGGCATGAACCGCCCCTTCCCCGCCTGGAAACAAGGGCGCTCAATTTTGCCAGGCGGCATTCTAACAACAGAAAAACAGCTGAAACATGTCGGAAACGTTTCCAAAACTCCTTTGATGGAGAAAAAAGCTATTTTGAAGCAAATTTTGACCTAATTTATGAAATGTTTGGGTTCAAGATAAAAATTTAGTACAAATTTTGATCAAGTATTATGTTGTTTGGGGGAGTTTTTACCGAGCGAAAACAAACAAATTTTTCCAAGAGGCGTTGACCGAGGGAGGCCAAAATTGTGACAAGGATCAGAAACCGGAGACTATCATTTTTGCAAGGGGGCACTTCAAAATGCCAGCACCCACAACCCCACAATTTGGAAAGTACAGCTAATGATATTGAGTAATTGTCGTATTAGTAAAGCTAAAACTTTGTATTACGCTTAAACTGTAGTCGGCATAGCTTATATCCTGATATGCATTAAAAGCACCGTCATATAAGCTAGTAAAACGTTTCAAAAAATTGTGGTAATCCAACAAAACATTTTAATATATATTTTTATGCCCCTTTATTACCACAGACTGTGACATTATTTTCAATTTTCGTCAGACTGGATAATGAAAATGTCAAGCCTTTTGATAAAGCTACAGATATAACCGATCCATCGGAAACGAAATTATGGAATTTATCAATGTTCAACAGCACAAACATTTATATTCTGATACAAGTTTTCAAGGCACGCCACCGTTACGATACGTTGGTACGTTCGTGACTCTGGCCTGACATTGCTAGTAACAATTAGTTAGTGGTCATAAATACCCAATACTGTAAAATGTTGCTAAACTTTTCTGTTGAGAAAAACAAAAACTACAAGAACCTTGCCATACAGCCGAATTCGCTGCTGTTGTTTTATCATTTCTCGTAAAATGCGAGGTATTGGAAGATAGTTTCTTGTGTGATGTAAAAAATTGGTCGATGCATGAAACAGAAGCTATCGTGAGCCAAATTACAATAACATAAAGAGATTTAAACTGCTATATATATAATATAACTTTCAACCGTTCCCCACGTAGAGTCACACATTTGTAACAGTGTATATTGCGACGTGGCGAACTAATCGAGTTCGTCGTAAAGCAACTGTTTGCACGTTTGTTCGCTTTGTAGGGTCCCTTAATGAACTGAGCAATAAGTGCCAAATAGCGTTGTGGCTAATGAACCAACCAATCCAGGT